>BMAO01024667.1:0-27181 GCA_019973975.1 Trichonephila clavata
GGAGATGCTAGAACTGAGAGAATGCCATGATATGGGAAACAATTCAAAGATCCCTTGTGTCTGATAAGAAATTGCAAAAAAAATTATATAAATGATGATTTAAATATGTAAATAAAATTTGTAAATGCGTTAATCATGAGCACAATTAAATTCAAAGTTAACTGAAGACTTTGCTTTGACGGTCACCACTCTGACATCCTTTATATATATATATTTATCTATATATATAAAGGAGAAAAGCGACTCACTCACTGACTGACTGACTGACTGACTGACTGACTGACTGACTGACTAATCACGAAATCTCTGGAACTATTCAACCTACAGATTTGAAATTTGGTAGACATGTTCCTTTGATAGAGTACACATCAGCTAAGAACGGATTTTCCGAAATTCGAAACGCAAGGGGCGTTACGGGGGGTTAAGGGTTTTAATAATAATTGTTTCCATGTTTAAACTACTTGATGTACAATCTTGAAATTGAGTAAGCGGATTCCTTTCAGAGAGTAGAGATCCGCTACAAAATGAGTTTGGTGAAAATCGACCCCCAAGTGGCGTTGCAGGGGCTTAGGGGGCGTAATAGATAATTATTTCCATTTTTAAAACTATTTGAAGCACTGTCTTTAAATTTGATATATATATAGATTCCTTTCGTAGAATAATGATCAGTTAGAAAACGGGTTTTGTGAAAACAGACTTCTAAGTGGCGTTGCGGGGTATTAAGGGGCGTAATAGATAAATATATCCGTTTTTAAACTACTTCACCTACCTGCTTGAAAATTGGTAGGCAAGTTTCTTTCCTGGAGTAAGTATCCGCTACAAAATGGGTTTTGGGAAAATTGACCCCCAAGGGTGTTGCGGGGGCGGGGGGTTTAAGGGGCGTTATAAATTCCTATTTTTAAGTTATTAGACGTACAGTCTTGAAAGTTAGTAAGCAGATTCCTCTCATAGGGTAGACATACGCTAAAAATGGGTTTCGTGAAAATTGCCCCCAAGTGGCGTTGAGGGGACTTAAGGGGCGTTATAGATAATTATTTCCATTTTTAAACTATTAGACGCACAGTCTTTATAATTGATAAAGAGATTTCTTTCATAGAGTAGAGATCAGCTATAAGAAGGTTTGTGAAAACAGACCTCTAAGTGGCGTTGCAGGGGAATAAGTGGCGTAATAGATAAATATTTTCGTTTTTAAACTATTTGACCTACCTGCTTGAAAATTGGTAGGAATGTTTCTTTCATAGAGTAAATATCCGCTACAAAACGGGTTTGGAGAAAATTGACCCCCAAGGGGTGTTGCGGGGAGTTAAGGGCAGATATAAATAATTATTTCTTTTTTTAAACTATTAGACTCACAGTCTTGAAATTTAGTTAGCAGATTCCTCTCATAGTATAGAAATACACTGCAAAATGTGTTTTGTGAAAATAGACCCCTAAGTGGTGTTGCGGGGTTCAAGGGGCGTTATTGATAATTTTTTTGCATTTTTAATTAATTGGACGCACAGTCTTCAAATTTTGCTAAGCAGATTCCTTTTATAGAGTGCAATTCCCCTACAAAATGGGTTTTGTGAAACAGACCCAGAAGTGGCGTTGCGGGGGCTCAAGTGGCGTTATACACAATTATCCCCATTTTTAAACTGTTAGACGTACAGTCTTGAAATTTGATAAGCAGATTCCTCTCATAGGATAGAGATATACTACAAAATGGGTTTTGCGAAAACAGACCCAGAAGTGGCTTTGCGGGGGCTCAAGTGGCGTTATAGACAATTATCCCCATTTTTAAACTGTTAGACGTACAGTCTTGAAATTTGATAAGCAGATTCCTTTCGTAAAGTAGAGAACCGCTACAAAATGGGTTTCGCGAATATCAACTATCAAGTTTAATTTCGGGAGATTAAGAGGCGTAATCGATAAATATTTCCATTTTTAAACTATTTGATCATCCTGCTTGAAAATTGGTAGGCATGTTCCTTTCATGGAATAGAGTTTCTCCAACAAAGAGTAAAACGAAAATTGACCCCTAAGGATGGTTGCGAGGGGTCAAGAGGAGTTACAGAAAAAAAATCCTGTTTTTAATTGTTAGACCCATATACTTGAAATTTGTTAAGCATGTTTCTTTTGTTGAATAGGGATCCACTAAGAATAAATTTTAAGCAAATCAAGTTCTGGGGGTTGCAGAGGTTTACTGGACGTATTGACAAAAAAAATTACTTTTTTCGAGCTACAAGGACTATAATAATGAAATTTGGTTTGCATTTTCCTTTTGTTGAATTGAAATCCGCTAAGAGCGGTAATTTTGGAAAACGGCTCTCAACGGGATTACGGGGATATTGATAGTAAAACTTTTGTTTTTTTCTGTTTGATTTAGATTTGAAATTTGGCTTGCATGTTCAATTTACGGAGTTGAGATCCACCGAAAATTGGTTTTGCGGGAATCCACTTGGTTTTGAGTTACGAAAGAGCAAACATCATTCTATGCTTCAATTTTAGAGATTTTTAGAAAATACAAATTAGATGAGTTCTGCCCTTTTTTTTTATCAACAGGTGACAGTTACAGGTATAAGTATATTTTTCAATTCAATCGAATTCTTAATGCTAGGACTTAGATATCAATAATTTTTATCTATATATATAAGCAGTAAAAATTTATAAAACATCATGAAATACCCAGCGAAGCGGGCGGTAACAGCTAGTATATATATATATATATATATATTTACAAAAGAACAATATAGCGTGGCCTCCTCCTTTCTCTGCCTTTGTTCAGAGCAAGTCTTCTTTTACATCGTTTTGTGCATATATTAATAGCATTTTTTCTCGTATTGTTTAAATTTGTAAATTTAAATTTTTTTATTATATTATTATTATTATTATTCGTGTTTTTTCTAACATTTACTGTGTATGTGTATGTATCTGTTTTTTTTTCTTTTTTTTTTGCAAGTGCGTATATATATATGTCTGTGTGTATATTCTTAAGTATTTGTGTGTATGTATGCTTTTTATGCATTTGTATTTTGAAAATCTTCTTCTGATCACACATGTGCTACCAAACCTCCACCATTGTATAATTTTAGTCACTGAATGTCTCCGTTTTTGCACGTGAGCAATCTTGTATTTTGTTCTGTGTTTATTGTATTTGCATCCCTTCTTGTTTCTTTTTACTTTTTGATTCCCATTTGTGCTTGTATCCCTGTACTTAAAACTTCCTACCACTATTAATTGAGTATTGACTTACGTTTGTAAGCCTTGTGTTATACTTGTTGGCACACAAGGAGTCTAAATAGAGTTTCAAATATATATATATATATATTTATATATTTATATATATATATTTATATATATATATATATATTTATATATATATATATATATATTTATATATATATATATATTTATATATATATATATATTTATATATATATATATATTTATATATATATATATATATATTTATATATATATATTTATATATATATATATTTTATATATATTATTTATATATATATATATATATATATATATATATATATATATATATGTACATAGGTTATTGAGAGATTGTGAGAACCTTAGAGTGTTTTGTACTTTCTTTCCTGTCCGAATAAAAACATATAAAACTATTGAAGGAATAATTTGAGGAAAGTTTCACACACAAACACTCACTAAGGAAAGGAGGATTAAAGTTTAGAGATTTCAATTTCGCAATTAGTGTAAATTTTATTTCAGTATTTTTTAAGACGATATTGTTGCTTTGCATAGAAAAATAAGTATAATATACATACATTTTTCAAAATAACTGACGGTTTAATCTGCTTTAAATCAAAATTTACAACACACTTCCTGACTAAGAAAATGACACTAACAACCACTTACGCACTTTCAAATAAATGCTTTAAGAAAGTAGCCATTTATATGTTCCAGAAACCCTCCGATATATGCAAAACAATATAGCAAAAATATCCAGAAATAAATTTTACGAACTTTTGTTCACAGCCATGCTTTTTTCTAAACAAAATTGATTTTCCTATAATTTACAGTTTCTTTAAAAGAAATTAGGAAATGTGTAGTATAAATTCCTAGTGTAGCTGTGACACTGAGAAATATCACATTTCATTACGTTTTAAGTTCTTCTCTTCTCAAAATCTTGTAGAAAAAAGTATCTAGGTTACATGTTATCAAGAATTCTAATAAAACCTGAAAAATTGTTTAAAAGATTTATATGCTTTAGTAGAAATTTCATTTCATTTGTTCATTGAGATACTGCAATTTAATATTTTTCGTTACAAGTATAACATTGGTTGTTTTTTCTACAGTTTATATAGTCCCCTGATATTTTAGATATTTTTACTAATTTTAATAATTATTTCCATTGAAAACAAGTAAATATGTTTTTTTTCCTTGAATTCTTCAACAGTAAGAAGTTTTAATGAGAAATTACTGTATTGTAGTTTTAGAAGAGGAATTCAGAGGAAAGGGAATTGGGATGCTAGTGAAGTAGTGCTGGGTGTTTGCAATGGTGGTAGGAATTACTCGATTACGATGGATGTCTAAAGTAGGAATGAGTGAACATTAACGTCGCCCTATTCAGCTACTCGAGTGATTTTGACGTGAACACATGAGCTGGCATCTCCCTTTCTTAATTTCCACACCTCACCTACGGGAGGACGTTTGAGCCTCAACATATTTGACGTGCATCGCCCCCCTACAAGGCGGATCTGCAGCGGTACTAGGCTCGAACTCATGACACGACGGCCACGAGTCCGTTACATTGACTACTAAGCAACCGCGGCCTTGACTAAAGTTGGAATGCTGGTACTTAATCAAACCCGATACGATGGTTTTTTCCAATCAATCTAAATAAACAATTAATTTATTATCATTCTTATAATTATTAATGGCTATCAAGCTATTTTATACAAAAAGATATAGCAAAAATTATAAATTTTTGGTGACTGCAAGTTTAAGAAACATTATGCTACTGAATGAATTCATAAACGCGACTAAATACCATATATATATGTGAATTTATAAATAAAATAACAAGTTAATTTCCACTTTCTAAAGATCTATGTACAAAAAAATTAACTTTTTTGAAAATTGAAGGGACCAGACGTAGAGGACGATCACCTTACACGATGGTTAGATGTTGAAAAAGACCTCAAACTAATGGGAATCAACCGATGGAAGGCCATCGGGACGATGGAGTCAACTAAAGGAGGATCAGCCTTGGCCTGCGGCTGTTAAGTTTATGAAGAAGGCGAACACGATTTGTGTTGGTATTAGTAAACAAAGCGTAAGCCGTAAAAATATTTGCATACTCAGTAAAGAAACTGAATACGAGTAAGTAGTTTTTTTTTTAAATAAGATCATTTCCTCGTAGAAATGTGATGTAAAATTCTTCTAAATAGGATTCAATTGAAAGCTCGTTGAGAGTTTTATCGATAAAAATAAATCCTATAGTAGATTTTAAGTTTTGCTTTAACGAAAGCTCGAAGGAGTAAATTATTCCTTTTAAATTTTATTTATTTAACACTTCAAAATAAAAATAAAAAATCATCTTTTTTTCATAAATTGATATAAACTGAGTTTTACAAAAAAAAATTGTTTTCAGTATTGTCTTGACCCAAAATTTGCGAACACGGACAAAATATTTTTCTTACCAACGAAACAGCTCTGAGATATTGATCTAAACCTAGATAGAATTTGCAAGACAGCGTGATACTTTTTCGCAACCTCAAGTTTTTCGGATAGAATTTTTCCATTTTCTGTTGTTTCAGATTTAAATTACGAAGCCAGTTTTTCCTATCCACAGGAATAAATATCCCAAAACTTAGGAGTTAGTGTTCTTTTTCAGTTTTCAGCTTTTCAGAATATTTCCTTAATCGAATTGACAGTGATGGAATTCGATAGGAGAAAAAGAAATCACATTCTGAACTTTTACTGGGGGAAATTTTTCTAGAGTGATGAAAAAGAAAAATATTGTTTTAGCTACTTTGAGTTATCACAAAAGACGTCAATAAAGCAAAAAAATAAGTAAATAATGGAAATAGTCAAATTAAAAATGCGATAAATGTCACGGTTTTTATATTTTTTATTCTTAATTCGTTTAAACCTGTATAGAATACTCAAAAAACTTTTTGATGCTTTGATTCACACACGTTATATATAATCAATTATACATTATTATTTCTTTACATTTTTATTAAACATCAATGAAAACTAAATTTAATGACACAAATTAGGACAGTTTGGTAGCACTTAGACGTGGAGTAATTGCTTAAAAAGTGTATATATAAAGTTCTGAAAAAATGTTTGCAAATTTGTTTTAAAAAAATAACTTTTAATATACAGTTTTTTCACATAATTTATTAAATAAAAATAGGAATTTCCTTTAATATTCTTTTATCTTCTTTTCCTGTTGAGCAGGGATTTTTAACCCCGTGCCCGCGGGCGCCAATGTGCTCGCGAAGCTATTTTTGTGTGCACGAGTCTATCTGCTATATACTATATCAATATAAACCGTTGCCAAACCACGGACTGCCACAATTATTTGCATGTGGTTATATAAATATGTATGACCGATTTGCATTATTAAGAGGCAAAACACCTTTTAAATTAACATTAAACCTTTTCAACCACATTAAATGGCCGTAGGTAGCCTAGTGGTTAGAGCGTTCGATGCCCGATGCCAGCAACTAACCTCCGAGTACACACGAAGTACGTGGTTATTAAATCAGTGGGTCCGAAAGTGTGTGTCTTGTGAGCGTTCGCAGCAGAAACCATGAGCGCAGGGGGCTGGAGAATATTTCCCTCCCCTCCAGTTCTATGCCTAAATTGTGGAGGTGGAGATAGGTAGTGTCGCCATCTGTTGTTAAGAAGTCCAACCAGTCTCACAGACTCTGGCAACTTTCATTCCTTCCTTTCGGGGAGGACACAACAATCACATTAAATTTGTAATTACATTTCTTATTAAAAGTTGAATATAATAATTTATCTTAAAATCAGTATAAAACGACTGCTGACGTCTATCTAACATATAATATATATTATTCAGGTTATCTTCATAAAAATGTGTAATTCTCACATTTGTAATTTGTTTGTCATCGCACCATCTTCATCACATTTGTTATATTCATCACAAATTTAACAAAAGTTGTTTTATCCAAGTATGTGGCCATCTAGAGGAATAATATCTGACTGAAAAATATCTCTTAAACTATAATTAATTCATTAAATTAAATTAAGGAAGTAATACTCGAACAAGATGTAGAAATAAATATATATAGGAAGAGTGTGAACTTCAGTAGAAATTGAGTAAACAGCTTGTGTTTTCCAGGATATAAACTGTTCTTCACTGAACGTAATGAAAAAAACTTTATTAAAATTTTGTGCAAGATATATTATTACGTACATTTCAAGAAATAATAGCTAATAGAAACTTTAAAAGGATTTTATTCTTATAAAATAAAATGCATATGTGATGTTTCGTATATTTTAATATTCATAATGCAAACTGCAATAAGAAATCAGAGAAATAAATATTAAAAAATCAATTATACTAGTTTTAAATAAATTTGCACAAAGCAACGAAATCGTTTTCGTAATATTCTTGACAACAAAAAAAGTACAAACATGCAATTATAATTCTTCATAAGCATTTGAAAAATTCTAAGAAAATGCAGAGTATTTTGAATTAAAACCGTGAAATTTTTTATTCGTCCTTAATTTTTCATAAATAAATTTTCTGTTTAGAGTTTATTGAATTTTAAAAGAATAATTTGAGGTTCCGTTTTTATTTATTTCAAAGGATATGAATTAGATTAACATTGTTCGAAATATTTGAAAGCTAGATTTGCTTAAGAAATTAAACATTTTTGTGTGACAAACAATAAAAGCACACAATTCTAATTATTTGTGCTGTTTACTCTTCTTATTAAATTAACACTTTATAAAAAAAAAGTCATATATCTATTCAAATGTATTCTCAATATGTAGAACTTCATAAAAGCAGTTGGGTTCTTCAAATATAGAATTTTAAAACATACATATTCCACGTGGGAAAATTTCCAATTTATTTGACTATGGTGAAAAAGGTTATCAAAATAAGAAGTATATAAAATTCAATCACTTTCTTCTAAATTTTAGCTTCATATATTGATTAACTATTCAACAGAAAATGAATCGAAATTAAAAAAAATAAATTATTCAAAAATACCTCATTAAAAAAAATCAAGTCGCTCCAGAAAATATGATTTAGTTGTAACAAAAATGTTTTTGAGCCAAATGAGTTTTCTAATTGAGGTTTCTTTCCCTTGTACAGAAATTTTTTAAAAAATTATGGTTCAGAATTTTGTAATAAAATAATATTTCATGAATATATATAAGCGGTACAAAATGAATTGGAAACATATTTTTTGCAAAAATAATCAGTTTCCAGTTAACTAGATTGTGAACTATTGTTTTAAATTCTTATTTTTACTATATTCACAATCATATATTCCACGAGTCTTAAAATTTTGTTTTTCATTCTCTTTTTAACGTTCATCATTCGAAAAGCAAAATATTCTTTTTGAGAAGCATCCATAGTTTTTATTTATGAAGATAATTTTTCATAAATATTTTCATCAAATTTTAAATATAAGTACAAATGACATAAAGAACTTTAAATTGCTTTAAGATACGAAAAAGGCCACTATGATTTTTTTTAAAAAGAAAGCATCTTTTATTAATACTCGTGTGTGTGTTATTTGTTCTAATTAAACAAGACAAATTCCTTCAGGGTAGTAAATGCTCAAAAGTTAAAGATCATGATATTCATTAGAAATCATGCAGTTCTTGTTTTTTTTATAATAACTTTCAGTGTCAAAGACATGAAATAAATTATTTAAAAGTTTTTCAATTGAAAATAATAATAAGGAAAAGATTTTATAACAAAATCAAATTACACTTATTCTAGTCTTCTAACTAATATCTTGAATAAAAATATAAGTTTTTATTCAATCATTAGAATTTTTTCCTAAAAAATGGCACTAGTTTTTACGAACAATCTTTAATTATGGAAACTAACGTCGATCTTTTTGTTTCGTTTTAGCTGTAAAATTTTATAAATAGTTTAAAATAAGAAGAATTAAAGGGAGGAAAAGTATGTTTCGAAAGTAAAGATTTTAAAAGATAGAATTTTTTGCGGTTGGGAAAAAAAATGTCAGAAAATTATTTCATCGAGTAGAAAATTTTTATCGTCTGTGACAGTAAGTAAAATGTTTTGAAGGTGACCTTTTAAAACCACATTAGCGGTTCACTCATATTCTATATTTTGTGATTTTATATTTCGCTTATCCATGTATATCGACCCCTAAAGCATTTTATACATGAAATAATTCCTTCCAATAATTTTACAGCATCTCATTAAATGTGTATGTATTCTTCGAATTATTTATATGCTCTTTTAATTTTAAATTCATTCATATATAATAGAGTTATTAAAAATATATTTTTACAGATTAAATTTTTTACATTAATAATTTTTGAACTATTCGATTTTAGAAATTTTCCAATGTTTATTCCTCAAAATAAATTATTTCCTATGGTATAATTTTATTATGAATTCATTAATAATTAATGACTATTCATCTTGAAACAAATTTTTTAACTTTCCTTGAATATTAACTGAAAATTATCCAACACAAAAAATTACAAATCCTTTTATTATGCGTATCTTATGATATATGAATTCAAAATCATGTTTCTCTGTTTTCAATCGTAAAATTAATAATTGAAAAACTCTAATTGTATTCACTTTTTCTTCAGAAAAATGATTTCCTCATATATTAATATCAATCATAAAATATTCGTAGAATAAAATAAATCATATAATATCTATGAAAATAATTTACCAAATTTTAACCAAAGTAAACAAATTTTAGGATTTTAATAGGATTTTATATTGATTCTGATGAAAGCTCTGTAAATATAGAAAATTGACAGTCAAAATAGATTACAGGAATTTATTTGTAAGGGTAATGTGAATAAAACTTGTAATTTATAAATAAATTATATATGATAACTAAATGTTTTCCACCCACTTAGCTGTGAATATCTCAACATTCATTCATATTTTTTAGGTTATTGTTATCTAAGTTCTCGCATTAAGCCTTCGATGTATTGAAAAATATTCTTAAAACACTCACTTGATTTGAAAAGGACAGGATTTGAATACATAACCAGAAATTTATTTATCATTTAAGCCCCTGTACTCACCCCTGGTAGTTGATTTGCTGATCAAAATTTTTAGTAAATCTCTACTCATTAAAAGAAACGTGCTTGTGAAATTCCAAGTCTGTAAGTCTAATTGTTAAGAAACGGGATTTTTTTTGCCTATAACACCCCCAAAACCTCCCGCAAAACCCCGTAGGAGTAGATGCTCTCAAAACCTGTTCTGAGCGGATCTCTACCCAAAAGAAGAAATGTGTTTGCGAAATTTAAAGTCTGTAAGTCTAATAGTTTAAAAACAGAGATATTCAACTATAACACTCCCTCGACTCCCTTGGAAGTCGATTTCCATAAAAACCTATTCTTAGCGGATCTCTACTCTACAAAAAAAACACGCTTACTGAATTTCAAATCTCTACGTCTAATGGTCCAAAAACGAAAATTTTATCTATAATTATCTAAAATGCCCCTGCAACCCCCTTAGGAGTCAATTTTCTCAAAACCCATTCTTAGAGGATCTCTACTAAAGAAAAGAAACATCTGAACTAAATTTCAAGTCGGTCAATGTAATAGTTCCGGAGATCTCGTGATGAATGAGTGAGTGAGTAGCTTTTCTCCAACATAAAATAGAATAAAACTCTATATATTTCATTTTCAAATATTTATAAAAAATATCTCTGAAAATAAAAGTTCAGAAAAAGATATAGAAAATTGGAAGAATGTGTATAGAGTAATCTATATCATTTGAATGAATTCGTGTTAAAGTAGCTGCAATATCTATTGAAACCCTGAGATAAACTATAGCCACGTCTAGATTATTCTATTATCTCTGATGGAACTATAATCATCATCAAACACTGCAATCCTTTGCTCTGATTAGGCTTCCTAATAGGTGCTCCAACGAATCTTAGTTTCAGCTCCGAGTCAATCCAATGAATTGACCTTTTACTAACGATGTTAAGCAAAGGAGATTTCCTGTAAATGATAACACTAGTCAGTGATTCTGAGTATTACGGAATTCAAGTGAAAATGTTTCCTGTCTAAAGCACCCGTTAACGAGATAAAAATAATTTTTCAGAAACTATACATTTTATAAAAATGTTAGTTGTATAAGATCGTTGTTGCGATAAATCATTCGGATAAAATAATTGGGAATATAAAGAGAAATAAGAACTTATCTACGAGATAAAATTAGGCTTATGATGGATGAAAACCTGAAAAATTATTTAAGCTGTCATTATCCACTCGCTTCCCTAGATATTTCGTGATGTTGTTCGACTAAACATCACCGTCTTTATAAATTCGAATTTAAACCGTTTTTTCTCATGTTAATGCTACTGAAAAACGGGTGAGGCTTAGAAAAATTTCCTAAATATCGGATATTGCTAAGCCATTTCACACCACTTTTTTTATTTTTCTCAAAAACATATTAAGAATTTGAGGTGCGGCTTAAAATCGATGGCGACTTTTTTCGAATAAATACGGTATTTTAAAAGTAAATGGTTTTTATGCTATTACATTTAACTTCGAATTGTATTCAAAAATATTCTAATAACCCTCATACATTTATTTAAAAAAGGAAAAAACTTGAATTTCTAAAATATAGGTATGTGTTTCTTTGACGTTCCCCAATCCTTAACATCTATTTCCACAAAATCCGCGTTTAGCGGGTACCTACTCAACAAAAGGAACATGCTTGTCAAATTTCAAATCTGTGGGTCTTATAGTTGAGGAGATCTCATGATGAATGAATCGTCTTTCTCCTTTGCGAAGCTGTATATCATATGAACAATTTTCTTAGTTTTCTTCTTTGAATTATCAATTTCAGTATTCTTAACCTTGTTATTAAGAGGAATGTAATAAGTATATTTTGCATTTACACCCTCGTAACCCATCCCTTCTTCGAGTCACCGCAAAACCCGTTTTTAGTGGATCTCTTCTCAACAAAAGAGACATGTTTGCCAAATTTTAATTTGTAGGTGTATTAGTTCAAAAATAGGAATTATTTTATCTGTAGGGCCCGCTGCAATCCCCTTAACGGAATCTATTTTCACAAAATCTGCTCATAAAGTTTCTCTACTCAACAATTGAAACGAGACTGCCAAATTTCAAAACTGTATGTTTAATAGTTACAGAGATCTCGTGATGGACATATTGAGATATACTATAAAATCTATTTAATATTTAAAAACCAATATTTTGAACATTGTTCGAAAGCAAAGATAGCTTTATGAATCGTAATTTATTTGAATTTAAATTTTAAAATGTTGTAATATATAGTTTGATTAAGATATACGTGAGGACGATTGCATACTATTATTATTCCTTATTTAACTTTAATTTAAAGATTTTAGAAACTTAACGTGTTGATTATATTTAGCTGTTAAGATTTAATTATCAATTAGCATTTCCATTTGCCGCTACAAATGAAGTACGATTTTTGTTTACATGAATTACTAAGTGACAATAATTTGTGACGGGTGCTTACGCGTTTCACTAACCTTCTCTTATAAACTTTTAAATTGTATTTATTTTGACCAATCCCCACTGAGAGCTGAAAGTGTGACTTATGCAAATAAGATAGTTTCGGGTTTAGCGAGTTCGAAAGAGATATAAAAGGGAGAAATGAAATGAAGAGTAGAGGTTGACTAAGCGGTTTGATAGAGGAGAACTCCGTGTTTGGATTGAAGAGTAAACTACGTGGTTGCTTAAGAAAGTGTTTCTAAGAATTTAGTTTAACTAAGTGAAGACTGATAGCGGAAGTAAGATTATTGAACAAGATTCATTAATTTGGTTCAAACGTAATTGAAGATATCTTGGATTGAAGCCCCTTCATAGATTCTACTAGTTTCCAAGTTCATTCCGAAGAAGATATCAGGTCTGTAATTTTTGTAGATTAGATTTAAATGTGTAGTTTGATTGTATGCGTTATTACCCTCGTGATATCAGTTAGTATTCCGTCGTCCATAATTGAATTCTGATCGCACTCCATGATAATTTATTGTTCTTAAAGTTGATTATTTAATTGTGTATTTCTATCCTAAGGAAATAATAAATAACTGATTTATTATTTGAGTAGTCATTAATTATGAATCCTACATATCCAAACATAGATAATATGCAAAGGGTAATTAATATCCCTGGGGGTAGTGGGAGACTACGACAAATTAAATCACATTTGTAGAAATTAGTAAACTTCATGTTGCTTAGTTAAATATTATTCATAGTAATTGGCTCATTCAATCTAGTCAATTTATTAATGTATTATTAATAATTATTTTATTAATTTGTTATTCAAAACAATTAATTAGTATTCATAATGAAAGATTTGTATATTTCCATAGTCGTAGTATTTGTTTATAAAATTATTATTTTTGTCCCATGACATTTTATTTTTATTTATGATATAATATAAGAAGACGGTCATTGTTCCGTAACAAGAATAGCTAGAGAAAAAACAAGAATTTACGAAGAAAGAGTAAAATTGGAGAATTTGAATTTTTAAACAAGTAAACAATTGCTTTTAGTTATGGATAAATTTAATATAGTCAACTGATTTAAATGTAAACTTTACAGTATGTACTTTATTAAAAGAATTCATGTTGATATAAAAGTAGACTTGGTGGCTTAGAGTTAACGTGTCCGCCACGTAAATCTTAAGTTGCGGGTTTGATCCTGGCTGGAGTCGATAGATTTTATGGATGCAAAAATTGTAGGCCCGAATGTCATATGATTATATGGTCTGTAAAAAATCCCTTGAGCATCAATTTGGCTCTGGCTCTCCCGACAAAATTAAATCATGGAAATATTTGGTATCCATCCAGAGTTTGAGTTAACTAAATTCAAGCGTCAAAGTTAGTAGAGAGATCCGCCACTAGATGGTGCCACCAATGAAATGGCTCTCTCACTTGAGGACTTGCAGTCCCTGCAAAGACTTAGCTGCTAAAATGCAGCTCATTTAAAATAATTGTGTTGATATAAAAACCTTGAGCAAGAACTAGATAAGATAACTCCAGCTGTGTGTAATAATATAAAACTGGCTAGTACTGTAAATTCGAGTGTAATTTTAACAGTATCTTTAACCACTTAAAATGCTATTTAAGAAATATTATTAGTGATATTATTGTCATTCAATGGTTTTCCAAAAGTTGTGAAACTGTTCAACATAAAATTTTATTTTCTCATAACTTTAACACAAAAAGAATTATTTTCCAAAAATTTTATTTAAAATTAATTTTTACAAACTCCTTTAAATCCATATTATTTGAATAAAAATAGTTTTAAACTAAATAATATAAAAACAAAAAACTGTTATGATCTTTTAATACTTGGAACATCTATGCTTATACAAAAAAAAATAGAAATATTTTCGATTTATCTAACTTATACTAAAACTATATATATATATATATATATATACATTTACAAATTCTTAGAAAGTGAGAATTTGTCTTACGCTAGTACAGTTCGTTCTCCACCAAGTGTAATTTTCTATCTTCTTTATGGTTTTATTTATCATTGTTACCTATTGGAATAAATCGTCGTAGATTCAATCTGAAACACTACCACAAGGACATGCATTTTCAATTCCAAATTTCACTATTACAGTTACAACAACAAGAAAACCGGAATCAGGCGAGAGAAGTAGCTCTAGCAATATTATTTACCGTGGTTCAGAGGAGAACGAAGCACAGATTCGTGGTACTAAATCATTTGGCTTAAGTGAGTGGTCTGCTTTATTTGGAGGTCTAAAAGCTCTGGAGTCGGAATGCAGGAATTTATGTGGCTGGCGCGATGCGCTTTCGATAAATAGGCTTTTACGTTGTGAACGAGAAAACATGTCCATGGCTTTCGGCGACAAATCAGTAAAAATAATCGAATTTATCTCCCGGTACTGCCTCTATAAACATTTCTGGATCGCCCTGCAGTGACTTCTATTTAAAATTATTATGCCAGTTAATATGTAACATTCAATTAGTGGTTTTGATAAAATATATTCACAGAGATGTTAATTTGTTCTGTTTTTTTTTAAATATAGGATTAAAATGATAAATAAGATAGCAAGCTACGTGAGCTTAGAAGAAAATGCGAAGATAATGTATTCTTAAATTAATCCTCATATCTATATATATTAGTTAGTGATAAATCTAATGTATATAAATTAACTAAAATATTAATGTATATAAATCTAATGTATATATCATTAACCACTGTATTGAACATGAATATCCGGCCAATTTTCTTTACAATTATATTTCTAATAGTTCTCAGTGAAATGACAATATGTAATAATATAACGTTTTTTAAAATTAGTTATACAGTTAATCAAAAGATGGCACCACATGTTTCATAAATTAATACTACTATATTTTATTTAATATCATTGTGTATGTTTGGGAAGTCCTTTTATTTGCTATAATTTTATATCAATATTTAAGGTATATTATTTTTTCATAAGTTACTAATTTTAATTTTATGCGGTACTACTTATTTGCGGTACCAGATACTATGTATTTGGCGGAAATAATATTTTGTTGCTGTACTCACGAATTAAGTTTTATCATCTAGTTTTATTGCATCAATTTTAATCTATGCTAGTAATTAATAGTATAGGCTATAATTTTATCGTTATATATTAACAGTATTGTATTTTTATTTGTTATATATATATATATATTTCAATGGGGCTACGCATTGGTATTTTAAACCTTTGCAGACCTAGTGCATTCCCCAGGAGCTGGTACCACTTTTTAGCGCTGCACCATATAGGCGATACCAATTACAGCAAGCAATTTTGACGCCCAGTTTCCTCCACAGAGGGAGACATCTGAGCTCTTGGCGATGCGAACTTTGTACTAGGATTTAATTTTGCCGAGATCATCCAAGTCAAATAGACACTCTAAGGATCTTTCACATGCCGTATAATCATACGACATGGCGGCTGTCGATTTTCTGCATCAAGAAAATCCACCGACTTGGGCCGGGGTCGAACCCGCAACCTTGGGTGTAGAAGGCCAGCGACAAACCAACCACGCCACCAGCCGGCTATATATTAATATATATATATATATATAAATATAAATATATATATATATATATATATATATATATATATATATATATATATATATAATATATATATATAATATATATATATATATATAAAATTGACAATTCAATTTTTATCATTAACAGATTATGATTTTGAAACAGACCACGTATGATATTTTCTCTGCAGCAATACTCTATTTGGAGAAAATTGATTTTTAAGGGCGAAGTTCACTTCCCAGTTTGAACGTGAAAAATAATATTAGGGCAATCATAGAAGATGCGTTTTGGGTCATCATATTTCTGACTTTATCACACTTCGAGATAAACTTGGCATCAAATATGATATATCCATTGCATCATGGAGAAGACTCCATTATCAATCCATCTAGAAATTTCCATGAGGCTTTTTTTTCATAATAGAGTTCAGTCGTGTATGTGTTGACTACGATAATAGAGATACGTTATCTGTCTAAGTGTTTCTGTTAGTAGAACTGTTCTAGAGAATCGTTTCTGGAATGTTGTAAAGTTGGTTTATAATGAGTGCGTTTTGCGCTACTTTAAGTAAAATATTTGTGACAGATCTGTACGCGACCATATAATTAATCCTCTTGGGGAAACTTTGAGGCTAATTTTCGCGTTGATTCACAGCCATCCCTCAAGAAGAAACCTTGATATTTAAATTAGTTTGATTATATAAAGTCAAGGTTTTGTAAATGTAAGAGAGAAGAAACAGGGTAACTGTTGCAGTGATACGTAGATTTCATTGTCACAACGTGAGTTAAGGAAGGAGTTTGCTACTGTAATAAATTAGTGGATTAAGGTTTAGAATCTAAGATAGATTGAATTAGATTAAATTAAACAGATCCCTTGCGCTTGTTTATTTAGAATAGATTGCTCTCTTTATATAACACTCCTAGGGTCTCCTCTTGTAGTTTCACTTGTGGTTGATTAGTGTGTTTGAATAATAATAGAATAATAATTATTATAGAAGTTTCTGGTGATTCTTTGTTACATCACACACCCTTAGGTAGGCAAGATGGTGAAGGAGTGACATCAAACAGAAGTTGTTCACATTATATAGTATTTATTTGAGTATATACGCCGATTATTCTTTGTGTAGTCATCTGTTCGTCCCTGTCCATTCATAAATTAGTTGTTATTGAGATTATTAAAGCAGTCAGCTGCTTTTTCTCCGAGTAAATTTGCAACAACTAAACACGTGGAATTATATAGGTTGATTGCTTCATAATATAGTATTCAGAAACCACATGAGGACTATTGTAGAGAGTTTTCTTAATTTTGAACCATGTTTGGTTGAAATAGATGAATATTCCTAACAAATACTTCACTCTCTAAGCTTCTGTACTATACCAACGTGAGTATTTTAACCTTCAATAAATTTAACATGCATTAGCTTTGTTGAGAAAAGCATCTACTCAGAAAGGAGGATACAAATGAAACGATACTGGGTATGACATGATGCTACTGCGGATACCCGACGTTTTATTAATGTTTTGTCTTAGGTTATCTGACGATCCCTTTTGATTTATGTTTGTTTCTAACTGCTCCTACAGTCTATTCAAAATAAGACGTAGGTTTAACGAAGGATATCAATATCGTTGAGGTCGATGATTTCAAAAAATGTACCTAATTTTAATTTCCATACAAAGTCGGTACTTAAATTGGTCGCCAATTTTAGTGAATATAATTAGTTGGCAAATTTGGATGAAATAGTCTCATTATTTCCACAATTAAATTAGATACATTTGAATTAGGCATTATTTTCAAAGATATTTTTATGTGTGTACTAAATTTTAAAAATTTTAATTCTCATTCTCATTCTCCTAAAAAAACTGGTAATCAAGATTCTTTGTACACTGAGCATATTCGAGCAATAACATAAAAGTACATGAGTTCCATAAATAGAACGTGTGGGGGGGGGGTGAATTTACTTATGTCTTGAGCCCTTCAAAATTTCGTGTATAATCAGTTTTTAGTTTACCCACCTAACGGGAAATAACCACAGCTTTATCTCCCAAAACACTTAAACATTAGCGTTCTTAAGAAACAACATATGACAAGAATTACACAAACTTCAACTGAAAATGAAAATAACGTGAATATATTCGAACATCAGATAAGAATAAACTGAAATATCTTGTGAGGAGTATAAGAATTTACTAAGCATAATATGAAATTATATATATATTCAAAAAGGAGGGATTTTCCCATTCACGCCTGAGATCACTTTAGGGATTTTCCATTCTTGCTTGAGGTGAGTTCATGGATTTTCTGGGGTGTGACTCTTATTTGGAAAACCCGACTAGTCACGTAAATTTCAAAAGAAAAGGACGCATTTCTTCGAAAACATGCACTATTCTTGCGAACTGCCACAATTCCTCTAAACAAAACTCTTGACTGCTGAGAATGTTAGAAAATATTCCAGAAAAAATATCTGATTCATGCTTTGAATGATTCATAGGCAAAAAGTGTACTCTACTATATAATGCATAGAGTGTCGGCTGCAATTCAGTTGGGAAGAGTCTGAATCCAAAAATAGGCGATCTCTTTTTTTTTTTATCTTTGCGTATATTTTTTATTTGCGAACATATCTTTGAAGTATCAGTATACTTCTGGATCTTGCCACTAATTACTCTGTGAAGAATTTAACTTGCAGATTCCAGTTTTACATTTCAAATAAGTAAAATATTTCTAGTTTGCTTAGCTTTTTTTCCTTCAAAAGAAAACAGAATAAAATCTAATACTTAAATCAAAGGTGAACTGTAAAAATAATAGATATACCATAAAATCTTAAAAATACTCCGATTGTACAAAAGACAAAACTCTTAGGTTTAAAAGAAAACTTATAAAAGAGATTATAAACATATTCATTATTTGGAAACTATTGGAAATTCTTGAAATTGTACCTTTCTCAGGTTAAAAGTTAATTTTATCCTTGAAAACGTAATTTTGTTAAATAAGATACAAAGTTTGGAATGAAGTCTTTCCAAAAGGAAATCGATACAGATTATTTTGGAACAGCGAGTGTACATTCAGTATATAAAGGCAAAATAAAACAAAGTTTTGATGAAAATATTTATATATGTTTTGGAAAAAAAATTGAAAATAAATACAAATTAATCTCTTTCGCCATCTATCTAGAAACGTATATATACACATCTTTACGGTCTCAGCGTTTAATGAATTCACATATAAATAGGCACAAGACGGTTAAGTAAATGTCTGAAATATACATATGAAGGGAAAATGTAAAATACATCTAAAAGCATGAAAGAATAAAAAATAAAAAGTAAAGGATGAAAAATCCACAAAAAAAAATCTATTTAAATATTTAAAAAAGGTAATTGATAAAATGAAACAAAACTTTAAAAAAGGAACCCAGCTAGTCAAAAAACAGTTTTGGACTTTAATTTTGGGGTTAAAGCAGTTTGATGGTACCAAACGTCTCCTTTTGCAACAAATAACCTTAACAGAATATAGACAAAAAAATCAAAACAGGAAAAAACTACACAGAGCAAAAACTCCAAAATAAGTGACGGAGAAATTAATTATAGTTAGTTTTGCAATACAACATAAATTCTTAAAGAAAGAATTTTAAAATTTGTACTCACAGCTTTCCCAAAAGGTGTATTTAGTGGTTTCATTGGAACCAAACGTGTTGCTGAAATACCTGTATGTCATTGCAACGCACGACAATGCATTTCAATTTAGTTGACAAACGCAGAGAGAAAAACAGCACAAACACACAAGGACCTATGACAATGGACAAAAGCGTACTTTTCCATTCCAGAGATCTCAGTTTTTATACCGTACCCTACCGGAAGCTTCACGGATGTTCGGTAATCACATGATTTCCGGTATTTAATTAAGGGATTGGTCAGAATAGGTGGCTGATGCAACGTTGCATCATCTCAATTTGAAATGTGTCTTAATGGAAGTCTTTGAAGAGATAAAGTTATGATGGAAATGGCATTTCCCGTCAGTCACGTTAACTAAAAAAATGATACACGTTGTCTTGGAGGGTTCAAGACTATCATAAATAAAAGAAAATCCCACAAAAGAAATCTTAAATAGAGAATTATTACACGTGTGTACGTCCATGTATTGATTGAAATAATAAAAAAGTACTATTAAATATACATAAATCGCTGTTCTTTGTTATTTCCATTGTGAAATCATTGTAAAATAGTACATCTTTAATAATACTGAGTTACAGTATAGTTATTGAGATTTCGTTTTCCTCTATTCCCAAAGAAAGTACCCCAAAAAAAACACGTTGATCTCTTTTTATAGTAGTTATATTTGTTATATGAATTTTAAAATGAGCTTTTGAATATTTGAAGAACATAAGATGTTTTGCTTTTCAAATATTTGCTCTAGAGTTTATGATATAAACTCTATTAAGCCATAATTTACTATCTTTAACTTAAAAATATCACCATTTATGAACAGAAATTTGGATTGTTCTGTTATTCATAAATTACACAAAACATATATTTAACAATTCCCAGATAACTCTTTCTCTGAATAAAATATGAGTGTTTTATTAAAAATCTAAATTTTCGTGTTAATCTTAGAAATTCGATGGAAAAATTCAAACTAAGAATTGAACAGAATTTGAGATGCATGACTTTTCTTAAATAGTAACAGTTCATACATCAATGCATTAAAAAAGTAATATTATGGCATACACTGAGTTTTTTTAAACAAGATATGTAAAATGACTTTTTAAAAATTTCAAACAATTTAAGAAAATAACTAAAAGTTTAACAGAATCTAAGCTGAATTTTTTAAAATTCTTCAATAATTTTAGCGATCTTGATATTTAAACCTTGAGAAAAATAAAAGTTATATTATTGCTGAAAAAAGATATAAGCAATAGGAGTATTTTAAATCTTCTATAAGTTATATCTTTTTCATTAAATATTTTTAAGAAAGAAAATGTAATAATGAAGGGCATATTACGTAAAAAACATTGATTTTTTTTCTTTTTCTAAAAAGTCTCAATAGTGATAATCTCAGTATTTTATTTATTTTGCTCCTTATTTAAGTAAAATGTTCATTTAGTAAATGATATTTTTATTCATAAATAAAATGAAGAGGGAAAGTCAATAATTAAAGGCACTTTTGTTCAATTTCTCATTCCAAGGTTTGGCAACAGCGCTAGTGTCCATCGTTGAATTAGGAATAGTCGGTAAAACTTCTACACACTGTGTCACTCGTCTTCCTCCGTAGTCGTTGGAGTGTAGCAGACCTTTCAATATAACAGCTCCATTGTCGATCTCCACTAAAGAGGTGCCGCGGGTCTATGCCGGTGCGATAATGTTCTGTTACAGGCAGTGCTTTGAAGTGCACCGGTATTTGCTCCTGATGAAGGCTGCTTTAAACGAGAGCTGGAAAAATGCTGGGGCGCAGGTGCTGGCTGGAATTGGAGATACTGTTGAAGTTAGATCACGTCTCTGCGTTGGTGTCGCTCTCTCTCCTCAGATTCTCTTTAAAGGTGGGATACGTCCCGCCCACGAAAGCGACACATGATGTATAGTCACTTCTGTTTGGACGTATTCGGTGAAACCCTTCTTCTATTGGTCCAAAGTCCCCCTTCGCGCGGTGCACTTTGAAACCGGCGGCTTGGCGTGGGAACTCGTCGGCCCTTACTGTCGGCTAGATCAAGGGAGGTCAGAGGTTGACTTCCCTTAGGACATCAGCGCCGGGGTGTCCACCCTGGGATATTTTCCCACGAGAAACTGCTTGAACTTCGAGACGTCACTCGTTCTCGACGGAAAATGGGTCTTTGATGAACACCGCCGCAGAGGAAAGGAGGGCAATGATTCGCTTTTTGTTTGTGGAAGGTGGGAAGTCTGCGTAAATTATTCGTCGCATGCAAGCGCAGTATGGTAACAGCTGTTTATAGCGAAGCAAGATCTACGAATGTATTGAACACTTCAAACAGGGAAGAACTTCTTATGTGACGATGAAAGATCAGGCAGACAGTTCATCGACGTCAACCCCAGAAGACAATGTGTAAATCGCTGAGGGTATGGTAATGGAAGGCTAGTATCCAGCGCAGGTATCACACCTCCCACAAACAGAAAGCGTATCACTGCCCTCCTTTCCTCCTTTGTGCAGATTGACAATGGAGTTGTCATGTTGAACAGTCTGCTATACTCCAACGACTACGAAGGAGTATGAAGGAAACTTTGTATAGAAGTGTTGCCGTCTACACTTCATTCAGCGCTGGATACTAGCGTTGTTGCTAAACCTTGGAAAGAGAAATTGCAAAAGTCCCTCTTTACTTTTTGACTTTTCCTGGTACTTTATCTCACATTTAATATGCCAATTCAGTGTTGGTTCTTCTTATTTCAAATATTAACACTTCTCATTCAACCATTCACAAAACTATAATAGTGAAAGAATCTTGAAAATTTCGATAAGGCATGCTTGGAAGGAGTTTGTGTTAAACTGTAGGACAAAAGCTACATATTTTACCAGTGTAATAACCGATACAAATATATAGCTTTAAGTTTGATTTTTAATTATAGGTACAATTTACTTAGATTTCCCTTTTGTATAATACTTATGGTTAATTAAATAAATTTCATGATAAAGTATAACATAAATATATATAACAATTTTGGACTACTCAAGCCTGAAAATTGACATTATTACATATAAAACATATTAGACGAGTGTTTCTCAAATTGTGAGGCGCGCCCCCTTAAGGATTCGTGATAACCCTACAAGGAGAGCGTGATCATACTGAAAAATCAAAAACAAAAGATCATTTTAAAAAAAAATTATTAATTTACTGAAAGCAAACAAACAAAATACATTCTAACATAATAAAAAATAGAATACACATTTACACTGATATAATACACTTATTAATGTATCAGAACTGCACAATGTATTTTATAATTAATTTAACAATAATAAGTTTAATAATTACCAGTAATCCCATGGGCTTGCCATTTACAAAATTATAGACAAATATCAACACTTATCTTGATAATTCTTACGCCTTATAACTAAACCTTTAACTGTCATTTAAAAGCTACTCGATTCGCTTCTTAATGCCATCGTTTTCGACGCACGCCCACGTATGTGATGTATTTGAAGAGGGAGAAAAGGAATAAATAAGCAAATCCTCTGAAATAAGTAAATTCTTCCGTAAAAACTGTTAAAGTCCTTTTATTGCATTCTAAAACCTTCGGAATAATATTTAGGATAGCACTGCACAAAAAGATCATACTTCGTAAAGTCGTATATGTACGTCTAGTGCAATTAACCCTTTGACAGAGAGAGAGACGTTTATATGCGAAGGCGGAACTTAAGAGGCTCAAGTCATACTGTAACTTTAACGTCAAAATATAGCATTATTGAATTCAATGCATTGTTATTGTATGGACGGGGGGCCGCGACGAAAATTATGATTGAATATTGGGTCGCAAATACTGAAAGTTTGACAAGCACTGGATTAGATGCAAGAGATTGTCACACCTAGCGTAATATTTATATCGATACAGATGTAAATAATAATACAGATAATTAAGAATTTTAAAACATCCAAAACAATTTATTTGAATAGGATGAAAGTTTGCTATCCCAAAAGGATTTTCTCACACCCAACATAAAAACCATCTCGAAACCAGTCCAGTTGTGGAGAAAGATTTAAATATAAAAATTTTTAAATATCTCACTGTTTCATTCACGAATAATAATCAAGAGATAATTAATTACAGTGAAATGAATGCTTCATGAGAAAGAAAAAGTTCGAATAAAGAAGGAAATGCATTATCGTAATGAGCTTACGATGCATTGTGCTCTTAATAAGCAAAATTTTAATTAAACCTTGGTTGGTGTAAAAATGATCATAATAGTCTCATTACACCATCCTACCTTTTTTTTTAAATCTTATTAATGAACTCTCGTAGTTAAAAGGGAGAAAAGAAATTCTATTTTTGTAACCTAATTTAAATAATACCTTAAATACAAAAAACATATCTACTTCATAAAACAAGGTTGCATGCAGTTTATAACAAATATTTCTGAGGCTAGTAATCAATCTAGTCGACAATCTCATGACTCTAGAGATTCTTTTTTGTTCTATAAAATCCATTTCAATGTAAACCTGTTTCTAAAAATAGAACTAGCTTTATGGACATTTGGATAAAATTATGTTTATGAGGCTCGCGTTTTCATTTGAGTTTAAAATGCTTGGTTTAGTTACTTAGAATCAATATTCAATTTTATATTTATGTTTCATATTATGATAAATACTCAAATAACGAATAAAAACCAATTAAATTTTAATAACAAGTCTGTCTTAGTACCACTTTGCTTATGTAATCATATATATAAGCTATTTTATAAAATGTATTATATCATCTGTAAAAAGGAGGTCAACTTGCTGTTACAAATAACTATTTTGCGTGTGCACCTGTGCGTGTACGTGAGTAAGTGCGTATATATGCGAGTGTGAGTGTGGAAGAAATTCTCCTTTTTCTAAAATCGATGAAAAGACTCAAACTTGTTCTACACTCGTGATTGAAACATTCAATTAGCAATGTTTAGTACGGAGATTCATTACATCTCTAGCTATCTATAGATATGCAATGACAGATTATTCTAGCCCTGTCTTCCAGAAGGGAATCTTTACAGATATCTTTCTAGTTGATCTGGAAAAAGAAGATTTTTCCCATTCGAATCCTCAATGTCGGAAACAAAAGCGGAACTGGAAAGAAAGGATCCGAAATTACATTTGGTGAGCCTCTTGTTGACATCATTACTACGACACATATTACCGAGGAAATGCAGCAAATTAACACCGCTCTAAAAAATATTCAACAAATAAATGGAAAACAGCTGCATGAAGTTAAGAAACTTCTCTACGAGTACAGAGATTTGTTGTCGTTGTGATGCAAATGTGGGCCAGACAAACTTCATCCGACATAGGATGAATACAGGCATTCTTCAATTGATAGGGCAATACCCTAGAACGGCTGCCTAAATTGAAGAAAGAAGAGGTGAGAGGGCTTAGTAAAGAGTACATAAGAAAATGAGATCAATGACCTTAATCGATAGGACCGGGACATCTCTTATAGATCTGATTAAGAAGAAAAATGGCTCATCACTATTTTGTGTTGATGATGGGAGACTGAATAATATCACGAAGAAAAAGTCACCTATCCTTTGTTAAGAGTTGGGCAGTGTTTCAAGAGGGAAGCACAGCCCATTTTTTCTGTATTTATTTACCTTTACTTCAAAGCTCAGACTTGTTTCCTCTGAAGTTAACAACGTTTTAGAGGTATCAGTTGCGCAACATCTCGTACTGCTTGTTGTTTTAATCCTTATTTCTGTCTAAAAGTGGTAAAACGCTTCTTCACTGGATGATATTTTTCCAGCGTGGTATATGTATGTATATATAGGTTTCTTCAGGGCGTAACGCAGGGAGGCGGGGCTAATCATCTCCGTTACACCACTGGTTTATTTTCCTTAAATCCCAATTTTCGGCCATTTCCATCGCTTTTCTGAGCACGCTTTCATATTAATTGCCAAGTACTCTCGCAAACTTTGTAATTTCATCAGTAATTTTGAATGCCAAATATTGTTACATTATCAACTCTATATTCCCGAGCTAAGCGGCATAACTAAATAAATTAGCGACATTTTTCAGCTAGTCTATTATTATTTTATGCTTTCTGAATCATTGCAAATAACGCGTTTACTCTTTCCCGTCATTAAGAACAGCGAATCTACAGCACGATCTGTCGAAACAAATTAATAAGATAGTTCTGCATTATTTATACCGAGAGAATGCATTTCTATTAATACTATTGGATTGGGAAATCAACAGAATACGTTAGTATTTTTTTATTTTATACATCTTCAAAAAGTATACGTTTTAATAATTAATCTATAGTTTTTTAACTCTTTGTTACTTATATTTATACGCTTTCTTGTGACACATTATTCAGTCAATTCTCTTATTTAATAAATGCTTTGAAATAAAACACGGTAAAAGAAATTTTTGGAGAACAAAACATGTATAGATATAAAATAATAATAATAGATTCAGATATATATATACTGACCCTTTCACAGAAATGTATTGAAACATTTCTATAAAATCGCTCAAAATGTTTCCAAAAGCTCCTTCGAAAATCTTTAGATAGATTGCATATATGGTATCATTTACTTGTAAAGATTACTTGTGCATCACTTAGAAATTAAAATTAGTTGCTAACATCTTTCACGTGATTATCCGGCTTTTAAAAACCTAATTATGACAGAATGATTTACTTATTTAAATGAATGATAATTACTTTTCCTTTTAAATATTCGAATACCAAACAAGAAAAATCGCCTTCTACTCATTTAATTTTTATGCTTCAATTATTTTCTCGAAATGGAAAGGAATTATTTTTGTCCTACACACATGATATATAAAATTGATAATGCATAATTGTGTAATTAACATTTCCGTTTCAAAATTAAATTATCAGAACAGTACGCAATAAAGTGTTCCATATATTAGTTTTATTGGTATGTATTTCAAATGGTGTTCTTTGTTTCTTTTCGTAGTTCTTTAATTGCAAACGATAAAATTTTATTGTGGCGCATGAATACGTACATCGTCAATATAATACGAAGATCAATATTAATAATATACTGTTTCTTTTTTTCTGCCTTTTTTATAAAATAATAGTTTTAAAATATTTAAAATAATATTTTATTCAATCTATATTTTTAGCATTAAAATAAATTACTGAAGTTTTAAAAAGCAATCTATTTTATTTTATTCAAATTCCTTATCTGATATTTTAAGATTGATTTCAATATTTTTATGTGACTGCTAGTTATTTTAATTGCAAAAGTTAAATATTTAAAGTTGCAGTTTTAATAA
>BMAO01024668.1:0-23584 GCA_019973975.1 Trichonephila clavata
CCTGTTGCTGAGCATAAAATATTTTACAAAATATTTTACCGGGAATTAATTTAGAAGACGTTAAAGCGTGCTACAATTGCCGACAAAGTTTTAACAGGATAAGTATACCAAATTTATCAAAATATAATAGTTTTGTATACCCAGATATTCCAGCACATCTTCCTACATTGGATATCGTATCAGAAAGACTCATTTCTTCACGAATACCTCTCATGAAAATTAGGCGATTGAGAGACAAGTACACAGTCAGTTTGGAATATTAGGGCAAATAATCAGTGTTCCAGTGTCCGTTAATACAATGGTCAATACGACTGCCACGCAATGTTGATGATGATTACTGTGTCAATGTTCACATCGAACGGAGGAAAATTCACAGAACTAGTTATGTGATGGGTTTGGTTACTAAAAGAAACACCAAAACATGGTTGCAATATTTAGTAGCTACTCCACTGTGCAGAATGTATGATGTTACAATCGATGATAGTTTCTTCAATTTCAGAGTGCGTCTCATGTTCTTCAAGATGAAATCAGTGAAAATATAACTATTGAAGAGAGTCTTACATCCCAGCAACAGACGTTATTATGGAATGAAGAGAAATATCTTTCGTATTGCTCCTGGAGAAGTGAATGTACCAAGATGCTTGCTATTTGATGAACACGCTGAGGAGCTTCTTTCCCAGCAATTTACTTGGGTCATTTTAGAAACTTCAGGGAAGGAGTTCGAGTTACACCATTCATGATGGCCACGAGGGAATTAAGACGTGTTGATTGTCGTGGAGTGACCCTACAGCATTTGCTTAATATGGCAATGCAAATTATACGATTGAGAGTTCGGGATTTGCTTACGGTTGCTTATGAATTTTCAATTTTATTTCAATTTAATAAGTTCCCCCAGCAGTTTAATATATTTAGATGTATTTCTGCACTTTCGACCAACGTCACCAAAGAAATTTCACTTCTATCGCGTGGGATTCCACGTACCATTTCTTTAGTAAATATTGAATAAAAAAATTTACTTCACTCTGGAAAAAAATACATTCTAAAAATGTCTGAGAAAATGTGTCATTATATATGTAATTTTTTTCTAGTAGAAATTAAAAAGCAGTCAAAATGACTTCCTTGGGCAATTTAGTGTTAAGTCACCTCAATCAATAAGAAATTACATAAATTTCGAAGTAGATAATTTTATTGCAAATGATCATTTCCTTAAAAAAACGGTGCTGCGATTCCAGGAAATAAGATTAATAATGATGACTTACACTTAACTAAGATCAGACTGAGCGTGAACTCCAAGAAGTTTGGTTGCTCAAATTTTGATGATAAGTATAATAAGCCGAACTGAACCATACTCCAAGAAGTTTTGTTGCTCACATTTTGATGGTATGATATGTCTAGTTAGAAGAACGTCGAAAATTAACAGTGAGATTTAAACAGCTAGTTTATCGTGTGGTCACTGCCATAAATTAGTTCTGATTCTAATACTACATGAATAAATCAAATCATTTCTGATACAGTATACATTGCTTTTGTCTTTATCCTCAGCACTTGTATCATTTTATTATCGTTTTAGGAATTTCAACACATTTTGCAAGAATTTATATGAAAATTTATTCCATGTTCTTTACTTCTTTATAACTTGTCAACGAATACATCTATGCATACGTGATGAATTTCCACTGGCATATTTTTCCAATCATTTTCGACAGCTGGTGCAGCATGCACATGCATTGAGATAAGACTGACTAACCAACTTATTCTCTGATTCCCATCACATAACTCCTCGTTTTCTCGTTATTTGGCTTCAGCTGCTTCTGTTGTAAGCGAAATCTCCTCTTTGCAACTCATCAAATAACTCGACAGTTAAAGGATTTACTCGCAGATAAAACGTTCTCCGGGAGTAAATCCTTTAACTGTCAAGTTCTTTTGATAATTTGAATACACAGTCAATCAGTTTTTTTTTTTTTTTTTTTGTAAAAATAAAATATTTAGTGCATAATAAGAAAAACATTTTTTTCAAAATAAATATTTTGAATTGCACTTATAAATTTTTTAAGGTTTTGTAGCAACTGCATATTCGCTTGACGTGGCTACCTCACAGCATGGTGGTGGTAAAGTTCGTTTATAGTAGAACATTATTTTCTAAAATAAAAAATAAATCAAACAAAATATAAAATTCTATATAGTAGTTCAGTAATTCAGTTTTGTGTAAAGTAACTGGCAAAAATTTTCCAAGCACAAACCCACTTTGCAATTACAACACCATAATCATGTTTTCTTTCTTATATTTTTTTTCCATTTGCCTTTTTTAAACAACAAACTTATCATTGACTCATAGGTTCACGTTTTGCAGAAGTAGGAGGAATATGGGATAAACAATGCCATTCACTAAGACGCGGGCAAGGTTATTTACTCTATATGTGGTCAGACAGGAATCATTTGTCCAGAAGCTGCATCATCATCATATTTATGTAAAGGCGCTTCTACAACTTGGATTTGAAATTCTAAAAATATAATACGTTCCCCAACTACATTTTTAGATCAAAAATGAATTTCAGTATATCTTGTTTAGTAAATTTATAAATATCTTTTTACATTTTTTTTTCTTGCAATTTTTGGATTGTTTTATGGAAGTATATTCCTGACCACAGAGATCTGTAGCAACTAAAGTTAGATTGTACTGAAAACCAATCTTTGGTTTTTGAGTATATCTTCAGGGTTTTTTTTCAGGTTGATTATAGAAGTATCATCAATACTGCCCATCAAAAATCATCTTTCGAATTGGGAAAAAAGTTAGTTTTTCCAGATATGGATTCGAGTTTAACAAACAGGTGAACCGAAATAAACTTCTCAAAAGATGCCCTACAAAAAGGTGCACTCAAAAAAACTACCCTTATAAAACTCGAAAGTGACAACTTGAGGCATTACTACTGTGTACGACATAATCTTAAGCATGGCATTTTTGAGCACTAGTACTATACTCGAGATAATGTCGGCTGAGACAATTACCTGGAGATAAACATTACATTTGCAAAATTTCTGGTTTTTGTGTTTTATATTCCAATCACTAAGTGCAATTCTGTTTTTTTTCATATAATTTAGGGAGATGTGCTTACCTTGCAATTTGCAGTTCTTTTTGACGTTCTTCTTCTAGCTACTTCTTGTTGTTACAGTTTCCCTGAAACAAAGCATGTGATGAACTTAAGTGCATTATTTCAATAAAATTTTGATAAAACAATATTAAAATAATGAAATTAATTAAATATGAATAGGTCAACTTTTCACTATACCAAATGTTCCAAAATACACTGGCCTCCAAAAGTTAAGGAACAACCGATTTTTACGCCTTATTTGCAAATGAATGAATGCAGAAACTCCAAATTTGGATAGTATGTGCACAAAACAGTTCTGTATTGACTGCAAGATAGAAGTTTATATAACAAAAATTCAAAAAAGATTTACAACAAAAAAGGCTACCTCGCTGGAAAAGTCCATTCTTGGAAAAAATAATAATCACAGTTTTATGCGTAAAATGTCATAGAAACATAACAAAATGGGTTTTTAATGAGGGAAATGCTCATCCCTTGCTTGAAGTATTGGAGGCATCGAATTTTTATGCTGTCAATTAAGCTGTTGGTTACCGAAATGGAAAGCGAAGAACGGACACGGAGTAAGCTTTGTTCCAGCTCTCCTAAAGACATTGAAGGAGAACTTAAAGCAGCAAACCTGTCCACCAAGGCAGTTTCAAAGATGCTCTATCGGATTTAAGTCTGGAGATCGAGCTGGCCATTCCATTCGCTCCAACCCAAGACCCTCATGATATGCCTCAACAATTACAGTTCGGTGAGGTCGAGCATTATCATGCATCAGAATGAAGTCATTGCCAATTGTACCAAAATATGGGCGGGCATATGGCTCAAGGATCTCACCCTAATGTCTGATACAAGTCAGAGGTCCTCCCTTGAACACATGCAGGTCAGTATGACCACCGAATGAGATCCCTGCCCAAAACATTATTCCACCACCTCGGTAACTGTGTCTTTCAACAGTGTTGGATTGATGATATCTGGTGCTTCGCTCCCTCCAGATGAGCAAGACGTCCTGAATTGTTCTTCAGTGTGAACTAGACTCGTCTGCAAAGAGTACAAAGCCCATAGCTGTCTGGTCCAGGAAACGTGTTCTCTTGCCTAAAATAAGCAGACTCTTCTCTGACGTCTGTTGAAGGATACATAGACAACTAGTCGCTTTGCTTAGAGACCTGAATTGTGAAGACGACTTCGCAACGTACTAGCAGATATTCTTCTCCTTGATGCTACAGAGTAATCTGCAACAAGTTTCGCACAGAATCTTTCTTTTCCTTCGGTCCGAAAGAGCGATAAAACGATCTCATGCAGGTGTTGTAGCTCCTGTCGCCTGGAAACATTCTTCTGGACACAAATGCTTAGGTTTGAATATTGATTCGAGAGACGGTGGACCACACTACGAGACACATTAAGACACCTAGCAGCATCAGCCTGTGATAGCCCATTTCCATCCATCCGACCGCCCTCCACCTTAACGAATTGGGCAAATGGCTTCTCTCAGACATTGCGAGACGCCACTGCCTTTGTCAAATCTGCTAACAAAAGTTGTAATCAACAAAAGTTACACGCTTTATTACGAAAGCCTGATATATGCATATTTTTCTCTCACTCATATATATCTCTTATTCCTATTAAAAAAGTGGCAGCTCTTGTCTTTGCATAAATTTGTATAAAGTTCGTTTTTTTTATCATTTATACTTGTATAAACTATAAATTGTATTGTTACTGTCATTTTTTTACAGTGAGCTTCGAAAAACATGTTGTTCCTAACTGTTAAGTCAAACATTTTCCGCAATACAAAATGCGCATACAATAAAATTTGTCTAATTTAATATTTTTTGAAAATTTTAATTCGTTATAAAAGTTAGATTTGATAAGTTTTTTATTGAAGAAATTTAATATTTAATTTTTTTAAGTAATTTAACTTAAAGAATTAGTCCTGTATTTAGTGATGCAAATTAAGTTTTCTTTTTGATTCCACGTAGTATTAATTAATTTTTTAATGTATAAAATATTTGACATTGGATTTAAACGAGCGAACAAAGTTTGAAACAAAGCATACTTAAAAATTGTATTCTTATAGGATACTTAATCATTTATCTCAATATATACTTTTATTTCAATATTAAAATGACTTTCTAGTTGTACGAAGTGAACTAGAGCATGAAAACTAATTTTAAATGCATCTTCTTCATAAAAACATTTGAGTCAATGATCCACAATATATTAAAGGATTTGTCATTTTCCATTTTCTAATCAACATCTAATTTCTGCAGAAACAAAAATACAATTTCTCAGTTTGGAAAAATAGCGTGCTTCCGCTCTTCCAGATTTTGCAAGTCCATTGCAAACGATGAACTTCAAATGAATGCGTTTGTGCTTCCAAAATCTCATTAATTTTGCTTCAGAAAGGAATAAAAAATACTTGGCAACTTCTCTAAATTCGTTTCTTCGGTCTTAAGACTGTTGCAAAATAATCTTAATCTTTTGCAAGTTTGAACAATCTGCACGAGAAAGAATTTAATTATATGCTGAAAAGGAAATAAATGCCTACTGAGAGAATAATTAATTTGGAGATTCCATAAGTTTACTTTCAGAATCTCTTTTAAATCAGTTCAGACTAAGGTGTAATATCAGCCCCTTGACTACAAAGTAATTGCGTAAACTTAAACATAAATCTAATGCACGAACTTATGTAGTTTTAGACAATCCGTTGTAAAATGCAATGATATTTTTAACTTAGTTACAAAACTAGTGTTTCTTGTTAAAAAGCAAATACTTGAACTTAAATGAAAATAACTAAAAGAATGATGTTGTCTAAATGAATTTATTTTTAATCAAAGAATATTCTGTATTATTTGTATGCTGTTCTCAAATGTTTTTCTTTGAAAAACTTTTGAATTAAAATTAATACTTCAAGACTCCTTAATCTATAAATAGTTTCATATAAATTGTTTCTATCATACCAAATTTGAGAAAAGGTCTCATCTTGCACTAAAAAAACATTAAAGCCTTATTTACTCTTGGAAGAAGATCATAATTATTGTTTAGCAATTGAAAATACGGATTTATTATTGTAGCAATCTGAGAAAAGTATACACTGTTTTCTTTCAGAAAAGCGATAATCTCTATTTTCACTAAACTCATGATTTATCTAAGAAATATAAGAGATTTTAAGAACTTAAAAAAAACGAAGAATAAGTACGAGCAAAGTGCTGACTGGAGTCTTTGACTGGTATACGCGTCAGATGGTGCTACTTAAGACGAAGTGTTGACGATTTATTGCATTGAACCACTCGTTTGCTAGACCTCATTTTCCTTGAGTAATATTTATGGGAGTACTTCAAGTGAGAGAGAGACTGGTGTATGGAACTCACATTAATTGTGCTGTAGCGTCGGCTCATTAGACGAATACTTCATGGCAATACTTTTTTACTCATGTTTGATATAAAAGGGGGAGCGCAATGCCCAGAGGGGGCATTGCAGTAGTCCAACAAAGACCGTGTATTCTTCACTCATGCCTAGGGCGAGACAGTGTCTCTCTGAATCTGAAGGTAGCTATGTTGAAAGCGCATCTCCTCCTTGTCTAACCCTCCGATAACGTTCGGGCACCTCGATATATGGAAAGGACGCCCCTGTGAACATTATCCATTGTTGGGTGACCTTCTTTGATGTGGACAGCGAACTAGTTGAATGAGAAGGAATGTAGGTCTGTTGTGATAAAGACGTTCCCTGGAGGCTACCCTCTGGGTTAAAGTGACAGAAAGACTTATAGACCATTTGACGGTAAACGAGATAGGGTGATGGAGTTAGTTTCAGTCGCCTCGACTTGTTGTCTACAATAACCAATGGAGTTAGAAAGCAGAAGAGATCCTCGTTCGCGAATTATAGACTATCAGGGGATTGAAAGTGGATTGCATAGGGTTTTTAAATGGTAGTCTTGAAAGTTGACGATTATCTCCTTCGATCTTTTTCATTTCCTCCAGCATCATTTTTTTTCTTCGAAAACACTGTCGTGCTCCTGTCCTGTCTTGGACTGGGTTCACATTGCCCGGCGCGTCTCTAGGTGTTGAAGGAAACATATCATCACCACGAAAGCCATAATACAAATATTTTAACAACACACAAATAACAACTACAAGCAAACTACAAGAGAAACCTGGAGTGATTATCTAATCCCTATATTAATCCTGATACTCAATTCTAACCTTTAAATTAATATTCCCTACTAAGTAATCTCAATATCAGAATTACAAGAGAGAACCCTTTAACGTAGGTCGTACTAAATCTAATTTTGATTCCTTAATGATTAATAATATCAAATATTATCTAATACGCGCTAAGCTCGCTGAAGAGATCCGTAGTAGTTACTTACATTTAATTTGGCAATTCCTTCTCCTCCTCTTTCTTACTAAATCTAGACTTTATATAGTCGAATTCATTAGCATAACACTATCTCGTGTTTTTCCCGAGGAGGCTGTGAAATAGAATAATTGCTGGCCCCAAAGTTACCCAAGAGGATTAATGGAAGATTGACGCGGATAGACCCGTCACAACATTCGATAGCCTTTGATGGGACAGCTACACCTTAAAGACCTAGTGAGAAACACTGTGATGACGTTTGAAAGACGGAGTGCTGGAGTCTGCAGTTCAACCTCTTGAATGAATAGCTTTTGGGCGACAACAGCGAAAAAGGGTTACGGGACAGCGGCACCTGGGAGGTTGTCATTTCAAGATCTCAAACCTTGATCATCACTAGAAATTTTCTCCAGGGAAAAGCTGTTAAGAAGTAACAATTTACTAATAACGATATTGTTTTATTTAATGAGTTTGAAATATAATGCCTTGTGTGGAAAAAGCTTCGTGAGTGCTCACACTACCCAATAATGAAGTAATTTTAAAAGCTCAACAAATACAGAGCTGACTACCTTGTTGCACGCATTGCTGAAGTTTGGGACATGCATGATGTTTCCATTAACGTTCGATTTTTAATACACTGGGGATGTGTGACCTGCATGAAGGTCCGAGATCGCAACTTCGGACACCTACTTTGATGACGATTTTTATCTCTTTAATGTTATTTATTCTTAGTTTTTTGCTTTGCTAAGAATAATAAACACCGTTTTTCTCTTTCTTATTCATATCCTGTATTTCTTATTTTCCATATCATTACTACCACTCCAGGAATGCGTTCCGACCATATATTGTTATGTGATTTCCCATCATCTGGGATTATTCTATCTGTTCTGAAAATTTGTTACAGTTTTACTGTTATATCCTGTAAATAGCTAATTGTTGCAAAGTTATTTTAAAGTTATACATTATTTCCTAATTTCATTTAATTCAAAGCAACACGTAAAATAAAAAAAAATAATATATTCTACATTAAACACAGCACATTTCAGGAATAAAGTGTATAATTTAGTTATTTCCTAGAATAACTAGGTATTTCGTGAAATAAGTAGACAAGTCAGTTAAAGTATATAATAGATGAAAACTTTCATAATTTACTTAGTTATTCTGGGAAATAACTAGGTATTCTATGAAATAACTAAGGATAGACCATTAAAGGTAAAAATGAACAATTTCAAAGATATTTCATAAAGTAATTCATCCCAAATAGCTATAATCTCCCGAAAAATGCATTTTATCTCTTTTGTGAATAAATAATTTATAAATAATAAGGAAAAGCAGATGATATAATTTATTATTGCTGATATTGCTAACATTAGTTAAACTAAAAGAGTAAAAAGAATATGTTGCAAAAATAGATTATATTTAAATAGTATCAACAAAAACACATGCTGGGAAGAAAAACTGTGGCTTCATGAAAGCATTGTGTAAACTTTTAAAAAAAATGTAACAGAATATTTAGATTTTATGAGTATCTTTATTTTACTTCTCATTATTTATTAGATCAATGATTGCTTTGATGATTCTTTGAATTGGCTGTTTTTTTATTTTTGAAACAATACCATATCTACCAATGCCAAAACCATTACACATTTTTTTTACGCGAGCAAATTTTAAATCCCTGTCCAGTACCATAACTTTGAGCTTTTGCAGCAGATTGAAGAGTTAAGTCAATACTTGGAACTTCTTCAATGAAAATTAATTCTCGCTGACATATACTGAACTGATATTTAGAGAACAATTGTTTTATTCGGCCCTCTCTAGTTCCTAATCAGGAAAATCTTCCCTAAAGAAGCTAGAACATTTTCAAAGAACTTTCGAGTGCCGTATTTCATACTTTAACGATCAAGTAATCGTTATTCTACAGAATACCTAGTAAAATCGTAGAATTCCATAATTTATATACTTTATCTAACTTGTTTAGTTATTTCATGAAATACCTAGTTATTCTATGAAATAACGGATTTCTCATTTTAACGGTAACATATATATATTTATTACAAAAATATACAAAAAAATAGTTCTAAACCTAAGATAACTATAGTTATGATAGAGTAGTCTTAGCCACAGTAGTATATATATATATATATATATATATATATATGCATGTGTGTATATATGTAAGTATACAAATAATGTAATAGCAATACATAGATATTAGTGTTCTATACCGATATACAGAACGGATTCTGACTTAAATCAGTGAGTCAAACAAAATTTGAGTGTTACAAAAATGTCCTCCTAAAAAGGTTTAAATACAGAATGTTTGAATTATTCATAAAACTTAAAAACTAATATAAAAAAATGTAACGACAAAAAACAGATTATTAATAATGTTTATATATATATATATATATATATGTGTGTGTGTGTGTTTGTTTGTGTGTATTATCAAACTTACGAACAATATCATTAACTAGCATATAACAAGAATGACTGTTTGAAAGTAAGAATTTCTTATTGCATTTATTTAGTTGGATTTTTGATCCAAGAATAATTACATCTCAAAAGTTATTTGATTTCCATTACTTTTACATCCAATGACTAAACTTAAATTTAATTCTCGGGTTGCTATCTTTTGCAGTAAGTATTTTTTTCTGTAAAAATTTCTTGGGGTTTTATTTAAGGCCATTTTTTTCATTACGTATATTAAATGGAATATTCCCAACTTGAAAATATCTTCGAATTTTCAATGGACTTTTCAAAGCTAGCATTTAAAATACCTTTCTTCACTAAAATAGATGTAAAAGATACTTTGTTCATTTGAAGAATGAAGGTTCCTGTATTTTTTCATAGTAGCACTTTTAGTCTCAAAGCATGCTGAGGATATAACAGAAAGGAAAGAGATTAGAATAAGTAGTAACCAACAAAACAAAGAAGAACTCCTGAGGAAACCAGATTTACTCTCATTGTTTAGTTTCCTTTTTCCCTGTTTCTGTTCTGCCAGAGTCTATTGTCTGTGAAAAGCAATTAAGCTGTTTCTTTCGTAGTACCATTGCTTTCAGAGACAGGGTGAATGATTGGCTGATTCAGAAGTGATACTAGGTATATGCTAGAGTTTTTGACTTGTCATTTTTTCTAATTTTTATTCCTTAATTATTGTGATTAGTATATATGTGAATGCAATGTATAATAAATCAGTGAAATAATTATTTTTTGCTTGTTGAAAAATGGCTGAATATTAGATTCAAAGTTTTGTGAAACGAGTGTTTTAACTATGGGAAAAATCATTGGTAAAGAACTGATAAAATTTTGATCAATATTATTCGACAGTATTTTTTAATAAGATTCTGACGGATAAATAATTGTTTTCTTGATAAGTGATTAATGAAAGATTAGGTTTTGAATTTTGGTAAATATACACATATTGCTTTTAGTTTTTCTTTTGTATTAATTATATATGCAATAACTCAATGAAAAAATATTTATAATTTGAAAGAAAAAGAATGGTATAGACAAACATTTTAAAAGATATTGAAGACTGCTGGTAGCCACTTCATAAAAAATTCCCAGACTTTCTAAAAAATTCATCCCTTTTCTTGTCTTGGTAATGTAGCGTGCTGCAGCTCGTGTTTGTCCATATTTCTTGCTTGTGCCGTAAATATTATGTCTATATATAAATGTGAAATATAGAGGTGCAAGCTGCTACAAGATGATTCCTCCTCAATCCAACGTCCTCTACATGCAGTTCCATTCTCGGTCAAAGGATCAATAAATAATTAATTACAAGAAATGATACATTCTCCACGATCCACAACTATTATATACACACATTTTTTTTTTAATTTTTTCAATTAAAAAATTATACAATTTTAATGTTGTGTTTGTAGATCCATATAATATATCAGCCTTTTAACCTCTATATTAACAGTTTTTAATATAAATTCTTAAGTCTTTACTGGGTAAATGCAGTTTGATTAATTGTTTTTAACTCATTTATAAAAAAAAATCAATAATGCACATTTTTTTCTCTGAAGCTTCAAAATTTATTACGATTTTCTTGATATTTATATCTCTACAACTTTGTTATCCTAATTAAAACTTATTATAGTGGTGGCAAAAAGTCCTGAACACACTCATTTTTAGCGTAATTTTTGTGTTTGACTTCATTTTTCGTTGTGAAATTATCGCACTATCTTAAATATTGTTATTGATTTTAATGTATTTTTTATGCTGATTTCAAATCTACTACTAGTTTCTTAATGACTAAAATATTTTTGTAGTAAAGCTGCCTGAACACAATAATGTGAAATATGTGCAGAATAAAACAATATAGAATAACATAATATGCAAAGAAAAATAACACGAAAATTGACAAATACGGTATATTTAATAAGCATTTTGAAAATTACATTGTTGTCACATGTTAGAAAATCAATATTTTATGGGCCAGCCGTTTGCTTTAATTACGGCTCTACATCTTTTTGGCATGGAATGCACCAATTTCAAAAGAAGATCTTTCGTGACAATATGGTTGAAGGAAAATATTAAAGCTTCAATTAATTCACGTTTGTTTGAAGGTTTTTCTTTGAAATTTCATAACCAATTTTAAACCATAAGTTCTCTATCGGATTAAGGTCGGGAGACTGTCCTGACCAGTTCATTCTATTCACAGTATGGTCTTTCAACCACTTCTGGACTACCTTTGCACGATGACAAAGGGCGTTATTGTCCTGAAAAATCCATGACTGATTCCCAAAAAGATCTCTCGCAAATTTGTAGCAATTTATTTCGTAGTATTTCAATGTAATCCATGGCTTTCACTCTTCCGCTAACGATGTGAAGTCTTCCAACACCATGAGAAGACATGCAAATCCATACCATCACTTTTGTCGGGTACTTTACTGTGGGCTTCAGACACTGAGGGCTGAATTTCTCATGAGTGCGTCGTCTTGTATAGGCACTACTTTGATTGCCAGAAATACAAAACTGACTCTCGTCACTAAATATTACTTTTCCCCAGATTTTAGTAGTCCATAAAGAATGGTCCCTTGTCCACGTCAATTGCCTCTTGCGTTAAAATTCAGTCAGTAATGGTTTTGGGCGCGCTTTACAGCCTTGTAAGCCAATTTCCAGCAGTCTTCCTCTAACAGTTCTTGGGCACACACTCACATTTGATGTCAAAGTCCACTGTTTCAAAATTTGCGAGGAATTAAGCTTTCTGTTTGAAAGTGAAATTCTGTGCAATAACCTGTCTTCACGTAAAGATGTTTTTCTGGGTCGTCCTGATCGCCACCTGTCCGCAATAAAATTTGTTTCAGAAAATCTTTTTAAAGTTCTCACAACTGTAGAAAGGCCACATGGTACTTTAGCAGCAATTTGGCGCATAGAATAACCTTCTTCCTTCAAATATATTATTTTATACCTTTTATTCTCAGGCAGATATGAAAATTTAGCCATTATTCCAATATTTTCCACAAACGCACTTCAAATTGCTTTCAATACACTATTTTCCACAAGCACACAACTGCATTCAATACAATAAACCACGTTTCACCTTTTTCTTTCAACCCTTTATCGCTACTGCTCTCTGATTGGTTGAAATAACGGAGCATTTCATTGGTGGAAAACACACTCACTCATTCTAACAGTTACCTTGTGCTTTCTTGTCAAGGTTTTCTCAACATATCAATGAAACTATTTACTTTAGATGAAATCTACAAACAGATTTGAAATCATTCATGAAAAAAATAATAAAATCAACGCTAAAAAATGAGTGTGTTCAGGACTTTTTGCCACCACTGTATATTCATTAGTATCAATAATAGAATAACACTGGATCGACTTTTTTTAAAAATGATTAAGACATTTGATAAAAGAATTACCTATTTCTTTGCAGTAATTCTACGATTGTAATATTACAATTTTCTTTCGAAAATATTTTAAATAAACATATCAGGAAAAACATTAAGTTGTATGCTCCCAGCCAAAATTTCATCCTTTTTTATATGCTCTTTGCGACTGCATTTTCAAATATCTTTGAAACGAATTTTACTTCATTTTTATTAAATATTGAACTTTATTTCAGAAATTAGCTGGGTGACTTATGAAATAAATTAATAGTTCAAAGTATTCGTTTAAATCAATGTTTGCAATTATTTTTTTCTAAATAACCCATGTCGCTATTTCTGTTTTCTATTTTATAATTTCTTTTTAATTCTTTTTGATACATTGCATGCAATAAATTCATAATTTAAAGCTAACTGTTCAGATTTAAAGGATTCACTCATATACATAAATTAGGATAACTCTAAAATATAAATATATATCCAGTAAAATGACTACACACACATCTTCAAGAATCATATGCAAATCGCAGGAAGCCACAAGATGACGTACGTGACAATGACGAGAATGTAAGAGGGGAATATATAAAGAATACAGTCAAAGAAGTAAAATTGTTCGCAAGAGCTTTATATGTACTCCAGTGCAATGACCGCATAGTTATGATACAAAGGACGTATTTGGATGAATTTTTTACTTGGTAGAATTATAGCCCACATCTGGAATGGGGACGTACGAAGCTAGAAATATCAGTGGAACTTGGAATCGCCTAGAGCGTCATCTCCAGGATTTGGACACGATTTCAAGATGATGGCAATAGGAGTAGACGTTACAGCACAGGTCACCCTCGCGTTACAACACTGAAAAAGGACTCGTATTTGGCAGTTTCTGCCAAAAGAAACAGACAAAGCACAGCATCAGACCTATCTCGACAGCTCTCTTCTACCACTGGTACGAAAGTTTCAATGAAGAACATGTACAGACGCTTTGGGCAGAATGAATTATATGCTCCTAGACCTGTTAGATGTGTTCTCTTGTGTTGTTGTGTTTCTAATGCCACCTGTCTGACGGTAGATCTGTTCTACTCACTGCAAGCAAATGTTGCCTGTGGTCAGCCTGGAGTAGAGAGCATGCTCTGTGAACACCGCGACAGTGGGCTTCTGTGATGTTTTCCAACGAGTCAAGATTTAGCTTGCAAACTGATTCTCGCCGGACATTCCCATGGAGAGTGCGAGATATCTGTTACCACCAAGAGAACATCATTGAATGACACCGTTTTGGTGGGGCAGGATTACTCCTTTGGGAAAAATTATTCTGGGCTCCAGAACTGTCATGCATGTTCAAACATTGCAACCATGAAACGCTAAATCTATAGGTATATCATTCTGGAACAAAATGTACGTTTGTTTCAGGGTGTCACGGACGCAGATTTTGTGTTTATGGATGACCACACCCATATTTACCGTACAGACTTCGAAAACGAATATCTTCAATTCACCCACATGGACTGACCACCATTCTCATTGGACTTGAATCCTGTAGAGCATTTGTGGTGCATGCTTGGCTGACGAGTTGCAACCCATCAACCAGCTTCTACATATCTACCGGAACTTCAGAGAACATTGCTTGATGAGTGGCGTAGTATCCCCCAAGATTAGATCAATAATTTGACACTCAGCATGTCTAGGCGATGTACTGACTCTTTTCATTGTCTGGGAGATATGTATTAACCATCATACTAAGCATATAATATTAAATTTTGTAAATGTTTTGTTTTGTTATTTCTCTAGGGAGTAAAAATCGCAATTTTTATTAATAATATCAAACATATAGCATACTTTTGCTCTTTACCTTTTGTTTAATAACAAATGCTTTATAAATAATTCATATTTGTTTTGCTTCTGACTCCTTATTTGTTTGAAATTGCGTTTCCTTAATTTATTGACAAGAGTGTATAACACTAAATTAAAATTAGATTACACTAAAATAAAATAACTTTAAGCTTTAAATTAAAAAAAAAGGCAATGACTTTAATGAAAATGATATATTATTTTTTAATTTATCTCAAATTCTCTCCATTACTTTTAAGTCAAGTCTGCTAAAAATTTAATTATATAAGTCATGATAAATAAGGCTGTTGATGTAAGAGTTTAATAAAATGCCTAAAATATATATATACTGTGTTTCAGTTTTTTAACAGAACAGTTGCACATGTGTGAACATGCTTATTTTTCTTTATTACTCACATAAACTCAGAAATTCATAAAGAAATTCAGGCTGATTCTAAAATTTTATTTTCCTTTCAAAATCTTCATTTAAAATTTTTCTTAGAAAATACGTTCGCAAAAAAATTATATAAGAATGAAGAATTTTTCTCTTTTTCGAAAATAAATTGCTTTTTTACAATATCTGTTAATTCATATCTTTATGCTGTTTGGATCTTCTTATTTCAGCTACAGCATTTGCATCATGTTAATTTCCCATTAATTTATTTCTTAAAAGTAAAAATGTTTACCCTTAATTCCAATATTATCATATAATTCTGTCACACTGAAAGCATTTAATTTGATTTATTATGAGATATAGATAAAAAGTCTTGTTATGTAGTGAAATATAAATCATATCAAAATTCGAATAATGCTTCAATAATGTTACTTACTCGTATATCATATTTATGTGTTTAATGTTCTTTTTTTAAAGAGCTAATTTTAATCACTTTTATTGATTTATTTTTGTGAATAAAGAAACAATGGCGCATTTTTTTTCCACAAGTATTGCATTATCATGTGTGGAATCATAGCTGTTATAATGAGAAAAAGGAAAGTCATTATTCCCTTACTAGAAAATCATTATCAAACAGCTTAAGTCTTCATTTAAAAAAAGAACATTCTATCAGCGTATTTTTTATACAATATGAAAGACAAAAGAATTTTTTATGCACTAAGAAGTTGAGATAACTGTAATCGAAGAAAAAGAAATTTAATTTTCGATAAACTACCGATACATTTGTATGTTAGCTTGGTATAGGATAAACATGCATTATGAAAAAAAATTAGTTTTTTTTCTAGAAACTCTTAAATTTTATATATTTTAACTGCTTTAACTTAAATGTTTTTTCATGAACCAGAAAAACGATTGGAAAATAAGATATATTTTTATAATTGTAGGGGAGTTTTTATGGAAATTAAAATAGTTTATAACAGTTGCGCTTTGGCATATGTGTTAAATTTAAGCAGTTATAAATACAATTTATTGAATATTAATAAAGAGTTAATTTTCCCCCTTAAATATATAGACAGATGTATTTTTTCAATTCCTACTATTAGTTCACTATCTACCTATATATATATATATATATATATATATATCTTGTTCAAATTTTCTATCCTTTATAAATACTTTATATACATCATTCAAGTTCAAATAATTTTTTTTAAAACTTGTAGTGGATGACACTTGCTGTTAATACAGTTTTTTTTTCAAATATAACTCATGAATCAAATTAAAATTTAAATAAATAGTAACAAACTAAAAATATTAGTTCAACAGCATAAATAGAAAGAACAATCGTTCGCTGTGCCCTGGTAGCACAATGAATATCTCGTTGAACTTCTAATGCAAAGGTCCTGGGTATGAATCCCAACTCAGATGGCCTAATTTCTGAGAATGTGCTATCTGTTTTACTATACTATTTTATTAGAATAATTAAATTTAATTAATGAATAAATAGTGACAAACAAAAATAGTCCAGCAGAAAGGAAAATGGAATATTGCAAAGAAAATCGCTTTTTATTTTGTCACTTAATATTGTGGTTCCTTCATTTGTATATTCATATTTATATTAATTGAAACTATTTAATAAAAACGTAACTAAAATAAAGTCTTTCTTTGTTGACCTAAATAGGAATTGACTTTTTTTACATTTTTTTGTCTTATTAATAGTAGATTTTTTATAATTTATAATTTTTTTTTTCAAATTAACCAATTTTCCAGATAAATTTATTTCACAAGCCTGAAAACTATGTGAATTGTTTTTCATACGTATAAATTCCATGTGTCTTTAGAAGAGAAACTTAAGAAAAGCTCCTTTATCACTTAACTTTAAAGAAAACCAGGTCACCCTTAAAACGACTCTTGTACTCTTGTATCTCTCTATGTGTTTAGAGCTCAATTTTGTCTGATTAAATTATCAGAATAGAGGACGTTAGCAACTTCGTTCTAGCGCTAACAAAAGAGAATGTGAGGTAGTAGAAGCCTATCATCCCCTTACACGCCAGATGGAACCATTAAGAGAAGGCAAGCGAAACTTCAACTCGTGCATCCTCATGTTTCATTACCATGTATAGCTCCTGTATAGCGAAGTTCAGTTTTATGCCTCTATTTCACTTTTATTTTAGAATACAGGAGTTGGGTAAAAGATAAAGTCTATTCTGCGTGACTTCGGAAACCTGTCTACCGAATTTTAAGGGTTCAGTGTGCAATGGAGTCTTGTGGAGCATTTTCTGAGATTAAATTTATTTCTCCGGCTTTATTGGGTATTCTTGTTAGAATAATACAGACATGAAATGTTTTGGCGTTTTTATTGAATCATGATAATAAATGACGATAATAATTTAAAATAGGATGAATACTTGAAATTGGATTTGAGAATTGTGAAATTTACGTCTGTTTGATTAAATATAGTTTATAACTGAACAATGGATCTTGCCTTTTTTGTTACTTTTGTTCATAAATATTCTTAAAATATAAAAAGTCCCTGAAGCAATATTTGATGAAATTACAGTTTATTAAATTTTATTTTGTTAAAATTGTATTCTAATATTTTGTATTATAAAGAGAAACCATCTTATATTTTCTTGAAGGCATTTCATAAATTAGTTTATGGAAAATGAACTACATTAAATAAGGATTTCACACAATATAATTTATTATGAAAATGAAAGGAAAATGTTATTCTTCAAAGAACTATCTTTCATTAAAAATACATTGAAACCAGAAAATGAAGAAAATTAATTTGAAGAATGTATATGTGAATACATTTAAAAAACCGTGACTAAAAAAATTTACTATGGAGCAGTAAAATAATTATTTTAAACTCTATTTATAGTGGACTGTTTCAATTTCTATAAATTTAAATTCCTCGCAATTTTATTAAGGAAAATATAATTCTTTCAGTATGGAAATTTAAATCTACCTCTTTTAATTTATAGAAACGATGCATATATTTGCAAAAATAAGAAATGTATGCACTTTTTTAGCACGTTTTTCACGTAGTGGAACAAAAGCGCTATTAGGAAGCAAATTTCGTCTTCGTCTTCGTTCCATATTTTGTCGTACCTTTTTCTCAGCCAATAAGCAACCAATTGACCTCGGTTTTTCGGCATTTGGTTCGAATTTGTGCCCTAGATAAGCCGAATCATATTTAAATTTAATAATTTTCAATTAAAAAAAATTTTTTTTAGTACACTACACACACACTACTTTCTGTTAGTAAAAAGTTCATTAGTTGCATTATTGTAAAATACAGCCTGTGAAACACGCGCTAAAAATTACCTGGCCATGCCAATGATTGATACCTTGTTTTTGCATTCCTGATACACATAAATGTCACACACACACACATATCCAACAAACAGAAATGTCTTCCTTAAAAAAGATATTCTTACAATTTAAAGAATCTGCATGGAGTAAATCCCATTTATGGTTTTAGTACATACATGTAATTATTGTAATTATACAATCAAGTACATTAAAGACCAAAAATCAAGATTACAAACAATAAAACATTAGTTATTTTCTCTGAAATTCAGTTTAATGCATGGAACTTTAATATACTAATTCATTATGCTGCAGTGAAGGAAGTGGCAATAGAAACAAGTTCTCAAGGTGTTCAGTGTAGCCTGGTATGCAAATGAAAAAGACATTGGACAAAATAGGATACGTCATAACTCTATATAGTTCGCCTAATAACAAGGGGGTGATAATAGATAAATATAATACTGCTACTTTGTCCAATTATACAAGCCCCATATTATACTTCCATACAGTTAAATAGGCTATTGATCTAAGAGTGTGGCAATAACTCACGTTCTTCCAAGAATAGCAAATTTTTAGCCCTGAATGATCTTTGAGGTATTTCTAATATGTCTAGGTTTATATTTTTTCTTAGAAACCTTTTTGCTGAATTTACTGGAACCAGGAACTGTTTCAAGTGGCAAAATAACACTAGGAGCATTTACTTACTTACTTAAGACCTTGTAAATTCGAAGCATGGCCAAGATTAGAATATACTGGTTATGGCACTCATACTGCAGTGTCGGATTAAACGACATGGCGACCCCTAGGCAGTCGAATTCTGGGGGTCATGTAGCTTATTTTTGGAATTCCAACAAAAAACGGAATACGCACTTGCGTGCCCCTAAAAAGTGTGGCACCCATAGGCACTTGCCTACTCCTCCTAATGAGTAATCCGGCGCATATTTTAAGCCCCCAGTGATTTAGCATGCATCAGCCAATCTACGTGGTGGGTATTTGAGGTAATATGACACGAATCTACGACTAGGCAATAACAACTTCAGCTAAGAGTTTATGGCCATGCAGATTGTTCAACGTTTGGCATCTGCTTTCTTGTACGTTAATAATTAATTCTGAACTTCATGGATTATTTTCAATTAAACAGTGCTCTTACAGTCCTTATTTTTCTAGTGGTATGCTTTTTTCGTGTATTCTATAAATTATTTTCTAGGAATTCTGTATTTTCTTTTCTTTCCAAATCTTTATGTTTTTTTAAAGAATTACACAGACTTCTGAATTCCATTTTATTTTTCAAATTATCCTCTGGCTTAACTTCTTTTGCATCATTTCCTAACAACAATTACATGTTTGAAACATTAATACCAATATTTCAAGAAAGACCAGGGTATACAAATTTAATTTATATCCATCCTTACCTGAGAATGAGATGCATTAGCGAAATGAAGAAAACATTGTGGTTATTATGCAATGCTACTTGAAAAGTGCTGTATTATTAAAATGATATACAATCATTTTAATAGTCTTAAGTATGTAAGAGATTAAAAGGAATTTTAAGTTTAATTAAGACTAAGTAGAGCATAAACCTAGAATTTCTAATCGATAATTGTGCCTAAGTTTATAATGATTCATAGTTGGCTGCCAAATAGCTTCTTTTTTTTTTTTTTTGGTTTTGTTTTTTGTCCTTACTGAATATGATTTCAGTTTAAGTATGATTTGTATTTTTAATTCAGAATAACATGAATAAAAATTGATAAATACTACATTTTCAAGAATTGGAATGCATTTCATTTATTTTATTTTATTCATATTTTCTTATTCATTTTCTAAACTACATGTTATAATTTTAAACAATTTCCGAAAGAATGTTTCGAATATTTTTTTTTTTAAAAAAAGAAATATTTCGAGGAAAATGCCTATATAAAGTGTATAGATTTTTTTACATTGATTCTATGTTTTTTAAAAAATATCCAGTATTTCGTGATCACTCATAAAATAGGGGCATAACTATAACAATTAATATAAAATCCTTTTCTGAAAGTACAGCTGTATTCTCTGTACATAACTCATTTTATTGCAATATATTTGTGAGCATTTCAAATAATTTCTCTTTAAATATAAAAAAAGATTTTTGTATTCATTTTGTTCATTTAATCATGTATGTTTTGCAAGCTGCAATCAAAGAAGAAAATTTGTGTCATTTCCTTGAAACAACAATTGTAAAAAAAAAAATTCTTAAATTCTTGTGGTCACAAAGAAAAAGCTTAACTTCGTATACGATAAAAGTTCATTTTTTTCATTATATTTCGTTTAAAAACAGATCTCAAGATATAATGACTGGAATATCATATACATCAGGCGTGTCTGGAAATTAAGTACCGTTTCGTTCTATCGCAACCTCATTGGGAGTTACGCAGTTCAACAGTTACACACACGTTTCACAGGTTGAATGTTAGTCTTGTGGCGTCATTACAGCCGGAATGAATTGCTTTACAGGTGTTTGGGAGCGTTCAAAATGCTTAAAACGATTCCCGATCTGACGACTGTGAAGTACGTTGTGGTGGTGTGTGTGGTGGGTAATCCGTTATTTTTTTAATGCAAGGAACGTTAACTCAGGTGAGTTTAACACACAACTTGAAGGGATTTTAGGTTAAAAAAATTAATGAGTGATGAATTAATCAGGAAGTGGGTTCGATAATTCCATGATGGGCTACAACAAGTGTTCATGACGAAGCACAGAGAGAGCGGCTTAGGGGCGAATTAAGTGGATGGCGGACCTGGCAGCCTCCAAGGGCCCCAAACGGTTTTAGGGGTCCTAGCCTGAAGGATTCCAGTTACAAGACCGAATCATTTCGCTGTGTTTCAGTTTTTGGACTCTGTAGACCATGAACCTCAAATATTTTACCCAGGGATGACTTGATACTCTTTGAGGCTCTGGGCCCCTTTGCAAAAGAATGCCTCACCTAAGATCTATAAAACTGACAGTAGATAGCATGCATTACTCGTTCAATTGGTAATTTGAAACAAATAAACGTGATTGACTCAAAATCTCAAAAACCTAGGCACAAACCTGCTCGACCGATATCCGCATTTTGATTAATGAAGTGGAATGATTGCTTATGGTATTAGGCGCAGGCCTAGACATGGACAGGGGACATGACATAATAATACAGTCTTACCACTTTTACCAGTTGATATGAAGTTTGAAATTCCCAGTTTTTGAAACTATATGTTTTGATAATATTTCACTATTGTATTTATCTGGATCATAATTTATTAAGGCAGAGTCGAACAAAAGGAAGTCTTCCCCGAGTGTGAGGCCTCGGGCCCAGGCCCATGCCTTAAGACGTCCCTTCTGTTACCGCATGGGCCTCAACTACCTTAATCCACCTCCGGAGTGGCTATCTGCTGCCTTGGTGGGATAAAGTGACTGAGAAAACTCGTGAGAACAGACGGTTCACAATATAATTATTTGTAATGCGTTTCCCTAAATTTCCAATACTGTTCATTGGCGGCATCTTTTCTAAAGAAGGTATAGACAAGTTGGTTTCCCGATACGTAAAATATGTGAACAACAGTAGTAAATATGTACAAAAAATATTTTTAACGTGCTCTTTCATGTAAAAATAATTTTGTTTAGAGAAAATATTGTTTGTGTCCGCAAAATTGTTACTTAATTTCAGGATGCATCTCATACTTAACAGGGCAATTATATGTGATTGGCTTTAAATTAAATTATGAATCTTTTACTTATTTTATTATTCTAACAACACATTTTTGCATGCGTACAATTATTACATGTGACTAATTTAAATGTATGAGTATATGATGTTCTAGTTAAGCCGTACATAAAACTTTTTTTTTAAAAAATACAAATGAATGCTTAGATTCTACGCATTAAGTAAAAAATCTGATAATTATTTTATAACAACTATGTATAAGTTAAAAATAGCTAACTTTTATTTGCATAAGCCCAACTTTTTGTAATTAAATATTCATAAAAATATTAATCAGTGCAATGTATTTTCATAATTTTGAGTTTAACGGGAAAATATGTTTTCTAAAATATCTAGGCAAGTAAATTATGTTTAATACAAAATATATTCCAAGTACACTTAATCTTTTACTAGCTTATACCATGAGTTTGAAATTATTGAGAGTCTTGTAAATGTGTCTTTAAAAATTTAAGCAGTTTCCTTTTCTTATGATTTTGTCTAATTTTACATAAACTAAAAATAAAAACATACTTTGATTGCACGAGAAATTTCTGGAATCGTTTAAATAAGCAAAATAATGCTTACATTTATAAATTGAGTTTAACGCGTTTAGGAGTACAATTTCTAATCAAAACTCTAGTCTTTGAAGCAGTATACGTTATTTCAGTTATTTCTTCTTTCACAATTTCTACGAGTAGCACTCTCAAACATTTAGTATTTCTTATTCAAACCCTTTTAGTTTGTTTTAAAACGTAAAGAAAAACGTTGGGCTTCTTTGAATTCAGTTCATTGCTCTTACAACTTTTGTGAAACTGTGTTTCTCTTTAATAGGTTTTCTATTACAAAGAAGTAAAATCGTGTATTTTAGGATGAATTTATTTAAAATTTCAAAAGAAAGTAAATATCTACTTCGATCATAACTGAATGCTATTGCTCTGGAATTATTTCTCGTAATTTTGTTTAATATTTTTGAAGCATATTTAAAGAACTTCAAGATTTAAGTTTAAAAATAAAATACTTTCAAATATTCTTGTAAACTTATGAGATTATTAGTTTTAA
>BMAO01024669.1:0-25710 GCA_019973975.1 Trichonephila clavata
TGCTAAAATTTTAATACTCGAAAGCAACGCATTGTAATTTAATTGAAACTTGGCAAAATCTTGGCGATAGAGCCTAGTTGGCATCATTTTTGACGACGGTTTTGGCGACTTTAGCAACAATTTTGGCGAATTCATTCTGGCGATGTGGATCCCTCTGGAATTTAATGGAGAAATCTACTATTAACATGATCTATGATGTAAAGAGAGTTGAGGAAACTGACCAACTTCGCCCCGCCTTTTTTTTTATCTAGCCCGCTGATAGAATTTTAATTTGTCGGTCTGAGGCAATTTAAAAGAAATATATATTTATATATTATATATCCATCTCCTTTTTCTATTTTATTTAAATATTTTTTTCTTCCTTTTTTCAAAGAACTCATATCTTTTTACTTTTTCTATTTTCTAAAAATTAATCAGTTTGCTGACCAGCTATAAAGCTAAGAATGACTTGTCTCACTTCCCGATTTTAAATTCAATATCCTCAATAAATGAAGAAAAACTTAAGAATTATGAAGATGGCTTGAAAAAATTGCATTCTGAGTTTGAACGCAGATTTCAAGATTTCAGTGTCATTCAAACACAATTGGATATTTTTACCATGCCTTTCAACATAAATTTCGAACAGTGAGGTCAGATTTGTAGCTTGAATTAATTAAGTTGTAATCTAACAATCATCTCAAGCGGCTGATTCTAAATATGCCAAAGTTAGAGTTTTACAAATTATTATCGAAGTAAGTTTCCTAAACTTGATATCTCACTCCCGAAAATGCAGTGCTATTTTTACTTCATCTTATATATGTGAACAAGTGTTTTCAGCTATGAACCTTAGAAAGAATTATTTCTAAACTACAGTGACAAATGATTTAGCCATTTGTTCCTTAGAATCAGTACATCTCACTTCAAATCTCAATACAAGAAGCTTTTAAAAATGAAATCGCAATTTCATTAATCTCATTAACATATTTAAATTGTAATACTTATATATTGTATTTGAAATTTTAGAAAAATTTATCTTGACCCGCAATTTTTTGAAGGGAAAACTTCTTTAGCGGCGTTGGGCACTTTTTGGTAGGGGAAAATCTTATGAGTTCGCGTCACCGACATGCTCTGACTGGCGCAGTGTGCTGTTCACCTTAGACACTTTTTGGATGGGTGAAATCTCGTGCGTTCGCGTCACCGACAAGCTTATAGCAGTATATCTGTAGCTATACAGCTGACGTATAGTGCTGTGTATATCTTATAAGTGAAGTTGAATGGATTTGGTGAAAAGTTCAATGTGTATATACTGTGCATTGCTCATTAAGATTCCGAGAATGGGCAATACATGTTTATGGTTGCCGTTTATATTTCGCCTGGAAAATCTATGAGACAGATACAACAATTTTTATTCGAAAATTTGATGATTTATACAAAAGAAGGTTCTGAAATACTCGAAAAAAGATTTGGCGAAAAATATAATAATGTAACGATGATTTTAAGTGAAGACTTCAATATTAACTATATAGATGATAAAAATCTACCACTAATTGAATTTCAAAATGAAACACTTAATTTAAATAAGTCCAATGATCGAAAACTCAGTACTACAAAATATAAAACGACGATCGATGCGGTTTTTACGCGATACTTAGATAAATTTGATTCAAACATTTTCCTTTCTTACTTTAGTTAACATAAGCCTATTGTATCTTTTTTAGAACAAAATGAAATAATTGAAAGTACAAAATGTCGAAGTGTTGTTGAAATAAATAATGACAATGATGCAAACAATTAAAATAATGTTAAAAATCAAGTACATTGAAATTTAAGTTTATTCAAATTCTATCATAAATAATATATGATTGTATATTAATTGTTATTTCAATTAAATTGCATTTATATTTTGTCATGATCTTGTACGGCCCGTAATATATTTGAATAATAAAAAAAACCCTAAAATATGTGCATATAATTGTTGCTCTGATTGTCAATGGATTTTAAAACCAGATTGATGTTGGTAATTTTAATTCAAGCATTATGAAATTTCAAATTTTAATACTAAAAGCTCTAAGTTTTCACTTCTACCGGCAGTCTCTAAAACTGCCAATTTTTTTTTCATATTTTTGGCCCGCGACTGAAATTGTTTGCCCATCTATGATGTTGGGGATCTTTCTGGTAAGATCTGTGAAGCTTATAAATAGGGAATCGTTCTCCGAAAATGAGTAGTCTTGTTTTGATGTTGGAGAGTAGAATTGATTTGACGTATAGAATCCACCAGCGACAAGTTATTACTTCGGCTATTGAGTTGGAAGAGCGAATGTTTGTGAATAATCTTTGGACATACTTGTATTTTTGACACTGGTAGCTCTGTCTGGACGCCATAGAAGGTCTGACAGCCTTCTGCGATTTTTTGCGAATATAGCTGCTGTATTTCAAGGATTGTTTTTTGACAATAAATTTCCATCGCTCCTGAAGAACTGTCTTGTTCTTTGCGATTTATAGCATAAAATCCTTGAACCCAACTTACGTAACAATATGATTCTCAAAAAATAAGACATATCTAGAATATGCAGCACATGAGTAAATGTTTTTTTGCTGTTACCACAAAGGAGCAATGACTTTATGTGAAAACAATGCTGTCACATTTTAATGACATAAACGTAAAATAAACATATCCGCATAAAATATAATTAAAAAGAACTTATATAAATTTGTTTATGAAATTATTGCATGTATTAAATAAGAGAATTGACAAAATCATCTGAATTATACATATTATATTTCCTTAGTTTTATATTCCATGGTCAGGTAGACTATTATAATTCCAATGTATCTTTCATTCTCAGTTCAATAATTCAGTTCATCTTTTGGCATTTTATTTATTTTGCAGACAACACGGAACAGAAGTGCACAGCACAAGAACATTACATGATTCTGACTCTACCAGCCAAACGCGTATACATCTCCACATGACTTGCAGCGCCATCTATACATTTAATATTTAATTTTACAACTGATTCAAACATATATTCACTAGGAAGAAACAGAGAGTAATGGATTATGATAGAAATGGAATTCATTCTGTCTTCCATAATTCTTATCAAATATTTAAAAAGACATTGCTATTATTAATAGTAATAATCTCCATCAGCCAAAAGTTCCTTTCAAATCATAGTGCTGGTGTGAGAAGACTTTTAAGGACTCGATAATCTTAAATTATTTTTTTGTCTCAGACTTCACAAAACATCCAATCTCGGTTGCTACGGTGACAAATCCTTGCTTATACCTCAACTGCACGTTTGTATTTTTCGACAAAAGTGACTCGACACAAAAATCAATTCTTAAGGAAGTTATTTTTTTTTTTCTTCTTTACTAAAAAAATTTTATATACGTGTTCTGAACAATATGCATTAATACCCCGAACTTACACGATAGGAGGGACTGAGTAATAACCACTTATTCGAATTTGCGTAAATGGGGAAATAAATTTGCATGTAAATGCATATAAATTATTTTTAATTGGGACCGGAGGTGAAAGGAAACAATAATTTAGAAAAGAAATGTTAATGAAAATCTCAGATAACACAAACACAAAATCGAAAATTAAAGTTATTTTGATAGAGATATCGTAAAATCTAACCAAGTTGTCTGTCGGCTCAAAGAGTTTTCTCCTACAAATTTTTCTCGTAACAAGATAATAATTTTTTCATTCCTTCAATTCCATTTCATTTTGTAGAAAAAATATGCTTTTCGTCAAAGCCTATATTTCTCAAATTCCTAACCCTTTTTCAACTAAATTGAAGACTTCTGTAAAATTCCCAAATGTTATTGGATCTTCTGATTGAATTGGGTCTAAAACCTCGTGTTCTTCAGTGTCTTGCTCTTGCTCATGCATTTCTACGAGTTCATCATTTGTCAACAACTTCTGATTGTGGGAATTCCGCAGTTATTGAAAATTCAATCGCAATACCAATTTCATCAGGCTCTGATTCCATCTTAAGTTCCAGTAATTAAAAACGTAAAGGGGGGGGGCGTATTTACCGGATTTGAAAATCGCGTAACTAAGGTTTCAATAAATAACGCGTAAGTCAAGGTATTACTGTATTCTCAAGCAAATAAAGCTTTCTTTTGAGTTATTTATACCTACATAAAAGAGATCAAGAATATTTTTGAAGAATTTTTTGTAAATGATTTTTTAACAGTATCAATAAAAAATTGCTTGATGGCGGTTCAGAAAGAGTTTGCAATTTGCCATTCACATTTTTTAAGGAGCAGCTATATAAAAAAAAGCTTTATTCTGTGTACGTAGAAATTACTATTGTGTTAGTAGTTCATAAATGAAAAAAATTCTGCTTGATGAAACAAAAGAAATAATGCTCATAGATTTGTTCTCCAAATTTTTATCGACAGTCACTATTTATCTCAATTTTATTCTTTAATAAAAACATTTTACAGTCATATTGTTTTGATTTATTTTTAAGTTATTATTACTAGAAACAATAATCACTTCCGAAATCTGATATCTAAAACTGTTTTACCTCTCTCTCCCTCTCTCTTGTTAAGAAATTCGAATTTCACTAGGAGGTAAGTTTTGAAATATGTTTATATTGCATACATAGAGAGTGAAAGAAAGAATTTTATTGGATTTCACTGCACAAAAGTCTTTGATATATAGATTCTCATAAAATAATTTCAAAACCTTCTCATTATTTAAATAATTTAATCGATTTAATGTATATTTATAATATTATAAATATAATTTAAACTGATTTTGAACCATTTTAGTGTAGAATATATTATAGAATCTATTCAATATATAAAAAAATAGATCATTAACTCCTTAACAACACATTTAAAGTATACCAAAAAGGCAGTAATCGTCAAAGATTAGAAATTGAAATATAAATATTTCTCAGGTATACATAAAAAAGGTTTTCCTTAGCATGGATCATGTATAATCCATTGCTGATTTGCCAATTTAGTATTGTGGAAATAGAGAGGAATATTTAATAATTGTTTAAAAAATTCATGAAGATCATATGCGAAGTAAATTATCATTTAAAAGCTCTTTCATAGAAAACAGACTTCAAATATTCTGTTTTCTATGATTTTGTTTAATTTTCAATGGCATTCAAGACAGTTACGTGATACATATAACGTTTTATCCAGTGAATTCATAAACTGACATTACACTTCTTATTAATCTTGTAAAATCCAGACATAGCTTAAAATTTGAAAGGTAATGCACAAGTATTAATATTCATAAAAAAGTTATTAAAGTAAAAAAAAATTATGATACGCGTGGGTACTACACGTATGATACGTGTGGGTAAAAAAAGTTCCAGGAAAGGTTACCTAACTTCCCACAGGTGTTACGTTGGAAGAGAGATATCTCTTATGGAGGTTGGCAGCACACTAATAATAAAAATACACTAGAATTCATTTCTGGTACTGTCGATCTTAGCTGCAGTTCATTTCTGACAAAGTAAATTTTTCATTCATCGAATCTTGAAATTTGATTTTTGGAGCAGCGTGAAAACATCAAATTCTGCGTTTTTCTCGAGAAATCACCGACTGAGACACTCTAGATCAGCGATACTCAATCTGCAGCCCGCGGGTCACTTATAGCCCACCGGACCTCCTTGAGTGGCCCATGAACCGTTGCATTAATAAATTAAATTATTTGAGAACAATGCACTAAAAATTTAGCGAGAGAAATTCTATCAATCAAGCAATCAAATGTATCAGTTTTCTATCCATGTCGTGATGGTACAAAATACGAGATATTTTTTTTTCTCTTTACAATTGTAATAATTAGTGAAAAAAACAACTGTACAGTAGCTACCCTTTTATGGGTGAAGCTCATTTTTAATTAACCTTCATGTCTTCCAAGCAATTAAAAAATATCTACAGAATATATGTTGTTTCAAGACGATTGGGATTTTGACTTTTTTTGTGGTGAAAAAACAAACAGGGATCAACAATTTTTTTCATTTGTCATGAAATGTCATATATAAAAAATATTATTTTTCTCGTCACTATACTATTATGTACAAATCTGTCAATGGATCTTTTTCTTGGGGATCTCTATCAAGACGAGATATATATATACAAATTGACTTTATAAAATATACCTTTGTAACGGCAACATAATATTTTCTCTGTGGTAATGTCACAAAATGCAGATGTAACAAAAGTATACTATAAAATTTGTTACATTACATGTAAAAATAAACATATGAAATTGTTATGAATTGACATTTGAGTTGTTAGAGTGCTTCTTGAATGCTCCCGACGTACTCTTGTATAAATTCAGTTACTTGGTAAGAAATTGCTTCAGTAAAATCAAAAATTATTTGAATAAATTTTAAACAAAAATGTACAATTAAGTCTTAGCCAATTTTGAACAAATAATACTTATTTCAGTCTGGAAATCAGTAAAGACTCTTAGCTATACTATTCGGCACTTGATAAATTAATATCTGAAATAAAAATGTGAGGCTTTGTAAAAAGAAAAAAAAAAATATTCAAAGTACATGGTAGCTTTGTTTTTATGACAGTAGAATGCAAACAAGGGGCATGGCATCATTGATGAAAGGAAATCGAAATTACCCCATAATTGGAGGAAAATGCACAAAACCTATTTTTTGTGAGTTGAGTTTGATAGAGTTTAATATGTTTTCAAAATAAAATTTAGAACTATGAGTTTTATTATTTTATCAATTATCCGCGTTTTAAATGTTTTTGATCTTCTTTCCCCCCGCCTCCATTATTCTTCATTTTGCGGCCCACGTGAGATAGTTGCCATATGTATGTGGCCCGGCGAAAAAAAAGGGTAGAATACCCCTGCTCTAAATGCTGAAGTAAGCATACGGAAATGATGCTATGAATAAACGGCTGTGTACGAATGGCATAAGTGTTTACATGAAGGTCTCACTAACATCGAAGATGATCTTCGGACTGGGCGCCCCTCTTCTTCTACCGCACATGCGCGTTCGAGAAATCGGGTGTGTGGATAATCAAATAACCAACGGATCAACGGATATATTTTCGGGTACATGGGTTTCTGGGAACCCTCAGACCCGTATCTGGCTAGAAAAAAGTTCTATATTGGTCTTGGTAAAGTTGAATTTTCATGCTGGATCGTAGGAGCTTGGCTATTGTAATCAAATAACCATTGATGCTATTGACTCTAAACTTGGAAATTCACATGGAAACATTTACAGCATTCTTCATGATAATTTGTAAATGAACAACAATGTGTTTGTTCGCACATGATTTCAAAAATGTTATCACCTGAATAAAAAGAAGTGCAATTGAACATGTCCAGGGATTTGAATGACATAGCTGACGAAAATGACAGTTTAACGAAGAAAATCGTGACAGGTGATGTTACATGTTGCTTTCTTAACAACCCTCAAGCAAAACGTAAGAGAATAAAAGGCAAAAACATCTCCAAGAAAGAAAAATCTTTTCTTAAACTAAAGCAGAGGGAAACTGCGACGAAGCAACTATAGCACCTCTCAAAAAAATGGATTCCTGGAGTGTTTTGGACAATCAAACGAATGCCGGAACAATTGTGGGAATTCAGTAGGACAATATTTTGAAGTTTAATAAGATAAAGTTATCGTTCTCTATTTCTTAATAATTTGTAATTGGCCTATTCTGGAAACTTTTTCATCTCCTACTATGTATATCACAACAAGTATGTTTACCTGTGATCAATTTTTATGATGCTAACAAACAGGTACTTTTTATGTAAAATTTTCCGTAATTATTTCCTCAAATAACAGCTTTTACTTTTGATTCCCTTTATCAATAGCTTAAAAACATTGAAAATCCTTTTAAATTAAATACCGTTATAACTCTTTTTAAATGAACAAATGTGTACTTTGCAGATTTTGTAATATTTTATGCGAATAATATCTCATCACAGATTCATGTTTATCAATAATATTTTATTATCTCTTTTTCAGTTTGTCTGTAGCAAAGTTGTTTACTTTGAAGCAGTTAATGTAAGATGATTGTTTCAGCACAAAAGTATATTTTTAAATATAAGAGGAAAACATTTTGGAAAATGCCTCGTATTCTAAATTCATTTTATGTCATAGTCAAATGTTAACTGCACTCCCGTGTTTCTAGCCAAACAGTTCATAAATTCATGCAGCGATTCTATCACATAACAAAAGCAATCACGCGTTTTCAGTCAATAATCTGTCGATGCGCTTGACTGTAGCAAAATTTTGCTATTTGCAGAAACTTTCTTTTAACCTTGCTCTTCACACGCAGGGTATGTCATACCCCCCACCTAACTTTTTTCAAGATTCCATCTAAACGTTTTTCGAAAAATAAATAGTCTCTCGTGTAGCTGACTTTAATGTCATGTCCTTTGAGGGTCCTTAGTTATAGGCGAATTATAAATGTATATTTTTGGATACCGCCTCTTTTTTTGGGGGGGGGGGTATGCCATGCCCTGCACGGGAATCGTCGTGACAGTTTTAAATGCAATAGCACGCTTTAAAATCTTTCTTATGCAATGGCGCATTATTCTAATTATAATGAAGGAATGCGATATTTAAGTAATTTAATAGATACAGTATTTAATAGATGTAGTACAGCAGTATTTTCGGATAAAGAAAAACTCTTTGTGGGGATGACGAGGATGAATCGAATGATGAAGAAGAGTATAATAACAAGTATAATTCCTCTAATGAAATCTTTCTGTATAATTTAACTAAGGGAGCAATTGTCGCCCTTGACAAAATGACCACATAGTATTCAATGGCTAGAAATGTAATCGTTATTCTATGAAATATTTTTTGTGTCGTTGAACGTTGTGACAATAAATGCGTAAATTATTTTGTTAAGTTGTCAGAAACCACCAACTAAACATTGAACCAGGCGCTGATTTCTGAGGTGTTTTGGATTTCAATTTACAGAAGAATGTAAAGAATGTAGAAACACACAGCAAGGCATGCTGCTACGAAATTAAAAGAAAATTAATATCCTGTGAAAACATCGCACTCACACGCGACGAAGACTAAAGGAGTGAGTAAAGAATGAACTGAATGCCCTAATAAAGAGAACAAAAAACTACGTTTACGTGCGAAAAATTTAATAAACATATTGCATTTCCTACTTTTCTTCCTTTTTCACCTATGTGTGCAAATTTTACGGTAAAAACAGAATGTAAACCCCCTTGGGTATGAGATACACAGCGAGTGAAGTTAAGGTCGTTTTCTTCGCGCGTGAAGTGCCGGGTTAAAAAACACATATTTTCCAATAATAACAACGTACATAGGTAAGCAAAATAAAATCGATTTAAAAAAACATGTATAACACAGGGTGTCAACAAATTAGTTGGGCAATTCCGTAAGTTAAAAATTTCCAAACTATTAAATAAAATTAACCCGTTTAAAGTTAGACTAGTAGTAATATATCCTAAGTTTATTCATATACAGTGCCAGGTGTCATGGATGACGCTATCTGTTACTGAGTGGTAATCATTCTTTGTGTTCGGTATTACTATATTTCGTAAAACGGAGCTTAAAAGGCGAAAGGCTGTCTTCGGTTTCATGAAAAATTTCTGCTGCGCAAGTACGATGAAATTTGGTTCGAGAGTACAAAACAAAATCCCCTAAAAAGAGATACTATTCATGGTACTTACCAGGACATACTACAATTTTCTTTACGCCAATCATCAAAGAAAAAAAGGCCAGGTGGTTACATTTTTCAACAGGCGCCTTATCGTTAACACAATGACGTTACATCTTTCCTCAATACTGAGCTACCAGATTGGATTGGTCATGAAAGTGTTATTCAATAGCTACCAGAACCACCAGTTCTATGTGTGTAGTTTTATAAAGAATCAAGGGTACACTCCATCATTTCCTGTGTCCATTCCTGAACAATCTAGAACCTTAGATCAAGACTGTAGGTTTAACAGCTAAAAAATGGAAATAACTATCTATAACGACCCGCAACGCCCCTTGGGGTTCAATTTTCACAAAATCCATTTTGTAGAGGATCTCTATTCTATGAAAAGAAACTGCTTACCAAATTATATTAATTTAAGTAATTAATAAACACTAATTAAACAAATTAATTTAAATAATTATCTGTAGCACCCCTTAATCCTTCTCAACGCCACTTGGGGTGTCTATTTTTGTAAAAAAACCCTTGTGTAGCTGATATCCATAAAATGAATCTGCTTACCCCAAATTTCAAGACTGATCGTCTAAAACTGGAAATAACTATTTATATCAACTTTTAATCCCCTGCAACGCCTCTTGGGGGTCGATATTCGCAAAATCCGTTCTTAGTGAATCTCTACTCCATGAAAGGAATATGCCTACCCAATTTTAAGTCTGTAGGCTTAATAGTTCCGGTGATATCGTAATGAGTAAGTCGCTTTTCTCCTTTATATTTATATAGAAATATTTTTTTTATGCTCATATTCTTTATTTTTAAAGTTATCACTTTCATGTGTGTAACGCGCACTCGTAAATTTCGTCTAATTTTTTACGTTAAAAGTACGCTTTATTCACGCAAAATTATGCGGTAAGTGCATTTTTCAATAAAGTAAATCCACATTTCCCGTTATTTAATCTGAAATTCATAAACGAACATATAATTGACTAAGTAACTTCTTCGTTAAAAGAGCACTATCAAATTATTTCTCACACACCCCACTTATCTTTATTCCTTTCTTATTTATCTCTCTCATTCATTTCATGCCTTATTAAACACCTAAGGGACTTTATCTCGAAAGATGGGTATATGTAGCTATGCTCTAGTGCTAAGTTCAGAACGATTCTTTTATGGCCCCATTAAAATCAGTCTACCAGTAATATCGTTAATTGCTCGAATTTTATTGTATTAAGATAAAAATAAACAAGAAAATGGTAAGTTGGGTTGTATTTAATATAAATTATTATGAAATCTATATACAAAATAAAAATCTTGAGTGTATTTCAGATTTATTCAAATGAATGCTGAGAAACTGAAACTGGTTACCGAATAATAATTTGTAATTTGAAATTAATATTATAAAAAAGGTCTCGAATACATCATGAACTGTTGAAAATAATAAGCTTATCCAGCCATTTTTAAACTTCAAATGCATTTGCTTTGTTCTTTTGACAGAAAATTCATTCTGCAATTCTTGCATTTTTGCAGTTAAATTTTTGAAATTGAATTTAAAATAAAATATTCGCTTAAATTCCTTAACTTTTTTTAAAATAAAAACCACTAAGGTTCAAATAAAGCATACTCTTGAGTTTTTACAGTTCGGTTTTTAAAAAGTCATCGTCTATTAAATACAACATTGATATTGACGACAAAAGTGTCTTTAGAACACAATTTCATTTCTTTACATTATGTATATAGTACGTTACCGTTAAAGTGTGAGATACGTTATTTTAAAGATTAACTAGTTATTTCATGAAGTATCTAGAAGTCAGTTAAGGCGATATGGTACCCTAAAAATCATTAAACTGTCGAAAAAATTTTTATTGACTTATTTTTGATACCCCGAAACTTTATAAATATGCCTGCAAAATTTGTAAAACTGTGCACGGAATTTGCTCTAACATGTTTAGTACTTTTTCTAAAAAATTTCAAAATCAAAATTAATGTTTTTTGGGGAATTTTTGGAAGTTTAATTATAAAAAAATTAATAAAAAATTAAGGACAAGCAGCAGAAAAAAACCCATGGACAGTTTTATGTTGTATATAATAAGGTACTTGGAAAAAAAATTTTGAAAGAAAAGAGACATATTTGAAAAAGCTTTAGGGATTTAAAAAATGCTTAAAAAAGCTAAAAGAATTTAGATTTCACAAACCTTTTGCACCAAATTTAAAAAATTTTGTGTGGAACTCTTATTTTATATTCACCTTTATAAAATACAATTAAAACCAAATATCAAATATTAAAAATAAAAAAAAATTATGAAGATGGTACCATATTGCCTTAAAGTATATAAAATTATTGAATTCTATTATTTATAACTAGGTGTTCTATAAAACAACGATTACTTGATTGTTTAAGTATAAAATATGCACTCGAAAGTTCTTTGAACCTGTTCTAGCTGCTTTTAGTCAGTTTTTAACAGTTTATATCTGATTTTAAATGACGTGTGTGTGGGTTCCTTTCACATTTTATTGCTTTTAAACGCAGAATTTCGACGGTGTATTTTACACTTTGGATTATTAACAAATATTTTGTTAACATGTTTTCAAGCAATGACTTCTGTAGGAAGGAGATACCAACCTGTAAATAAGAAATATATAATCCAAGAGAGATTTGAATTTTCATTAAATAAGGGTGAGATAAAGGAAAACAGTGCAATAACACAGTAGAAAACTTACTCGTGAAAAACCATTCTTTGATATCAGAAGTACAGAAAATTCTAAAACAATACAGATAAAAGTACCACGTGACTATTGGTTACTCCAGCATTATGATATCCTTGAAGTTTAAGGAGTACTAAAGTTAAATATGTCAGTAAAAGATGCAAAACATTTTCTTTTTTCTTCTCTTTCCGCTTAACTAATGTTACCAATAATAAATTATGTCATATGATTTTCCTTATTATTTATCAATTAATCACTCAGCAATAAAGACTGTTGTGACTCGAGAAAACTGTTCTTCGTTTTCAATATTCTTTTATTTTTCTTCGAAATGCAGGATAAATGAGGCTATTTATAGTTTTGAGTAAATGAAGCTATTTGCATGAAAGAACGAATTAATTGAGCACACGCTTCGTTCACATAAAATATTATACAGTTCTTTTCTTAGCGTAAAACGTAAACTACTTAGAATATTCCATAAACTTATTTTACTTAGATTTTGTTGCCAGATTCAAAAGTGAATAAGCAAACGCGAAACATTTATCAAATAATATAAAAGAGGAAACGTTGAACTTATTAGGAGCGGCAACCGAGACAAAATGTATTTTTCGACAGTTTTTAGCTATTTCTGGTCCGTTAATTTATGAAATACTTTTGAAAGTGTTTATTTTTCACTTAAACGGGCCTACATTTGTTATTTCATAGAATAACTAATTATTTTATGGAATAATAAAATATAAAATGTAAGTATAAGGTATTTAAAGTATAAAATTTTTCCTCTATTATGTACTGCAACTGACTTGTCTAGTTATTTCATGAAATACCTAGTTATTCCATGAAATAACTGAATGTACACTTTAATGGTAACATAGTATACAATAACTCCGTCACCTTGACAACAATGAGAAATAGGAAAATCATGAAAAAAATGTTATTGAATCCATGAATTTAAATCTTTAAATAAATTGGATCATTTCAAGGAATTTTTTTAGAAAACGTACAGTACTTTCGACTATTGAATAAAATCTAACTTTATATAATCGGTCTACAGTACAGTTATTCATGGCAGTTATAGGCAGTGTGTTGGCGATAATGATAGGAGTAAAATCATCATCAACGTTCACATTTCATCTATTTTCTTACAACGTTTACAAATAATATAGTCTTTAATCTCGTTTAAAATCACTTTTAAAAATTAAGACTTGTTTTATTGTTATTATTCTTGAATAGACTTATATTTTTCAATCATATGGTAACAAATTTTTAATTGAACCATGGTTAATTTCTGTTTTTTTTATATTGGTATTTTCTTAAATTCCACACAGCAATAATCTAGAGATAAAAATATTTTATGCATTAAATGTGTGTAAGCCTTATTAAGCATCTTATTTTGTTATAGATTAATTAAATTATTTTAAGACCGTCAATCAGATTTGTCACACTTTCGTCAAATTTTCAAGTAAAATGTATCTTTCAATAACGAATCTCAATCAGATATGTCACATTTTCGTCAAATTTTCAATAAAATGTATCTTTCATTAACGAATCTCAATCAGATATGTCACACTTTCGTCAAATTTTCAAGTAAAATGTATCTTTTATTACCGAATCTCAATCAGATATTTCACACTTTCGACAAATTTTCAAGTAAAAGGTATCTTTTACTAACGAATCTTATCAATACACACCGCAGCAGTAATATATAAAACATATCAGTTTAATAACTAATAAAATTAAAGAAGGCAATACAAATAGTATATTGCCTAAATTTTAAGAGGAAATCGTTTAACGGTGCATCTGAAATTTTATATAATCTTTATCAACATTTTTATTCATAATATAATTTTATTTTCTACAAATATTTTCTTTCTCCTTTTCAACTTTTAATTAAAAACTTGCTCCGAAATGAGATCAAAGGCTTATATCTATTTTTCCGCAGCAATATTATTATAGAATATTCAAAAGAATTTTTTAAAGAAAATTGAGTTGATTTTTTTATAAAAAAATTGCTCAAGTTACCACAGTTTAAAGATGATTGTATCTTCAATAACAACAGTAATATAGGTTTCATTTTTAAACAAGAATATATATAATTACATCTTACATTAATGTTATAAGAATTAAACATAAATACAGTAAAACTAAAAAAAAAAGTTCAATGAAATGCATAGGAGTTAAGTTTCCCATAGCTTTTACTTTCCCATCCCTCTATAAAAAGAGTGCTTACTCGACAAAATCCCAAGCTCAGGTACGGATTAACTTGACGATGAAGAATCTCTCACTGCTTTCTCCCTTCGGAGCAATTCAGCGTAGGAAAGATAAACAAAATGAAAAAAAACTTCAAGTTAAAAGAAAATAACAGTTTTCTCAAAAGTAATAGGTTACTCGGACAAAAAGCTCCTTCGAAAAGAGTCCATTGAGAAATATGGCAAATATCCTATAATCTGAAGATATTTTTCATCTTAGGCTTTTGAAAATGTCGGCTCCTCTCCGTCGCCATGGTTACCAATCCCTGCTTTTCCCTCAAACACTATATTCCTTTGTTAGAAAAGAGCAACTATGGTTATATGTAGACCAGAATTTTTCTAACCATAATTGAAAAATATTCTATTCTTTCCAAGCAGAAATATACTCCGTTTTCCCATTCAGTATTGTAGCGAACTCTCTAATCAACAATGTCCCACTCATATTGTGGATTATAATATGATTACCGTAAAATATCCAGCGTATAACGCACACCCATACCTTCCAACTGCATTTTTTTAAAATTTTTAGGTATATTCGTCGTATAATGCGCAACCCCTTATTTACGAAGGAACCTGAAATGTACCTAAGCAATGTTAATATGTTTTGAATCATTTAGTCTCGGAAATATCCAAGCTTGAATTTATATATATATATATATATATACTGCTGGCGGCCGTAAATGCAACACCCTGAAGTAAGTACACAAATAACATGAAATTTACAACATGCATTACGGAGGTGAGATATGCAAATAATTAGAATTTCAGCGCAGACACACATCGCGCACGCCTGTGGCGCCACATCAAAGCTCTATTCAAGGCGTGGAGATTTCGACGATTTCAAGTTCGGCAATTGTGTTTTTCTTGTGGTTTTTCAAGAAACGATCAGTTATGTCTCGTAGAAAACAGCGATCAGCTTTTGATCAAGTATCCAAGTTCGACAGAGGAAGGATAATGGCCTGCCGATATTGTGGATTATCTTTCAGGGAAATCGGTAATCGTGTTGGACAAAAACCAAACAACTGTAATGTGGATATGTAACCGTTGGATGTAGGAGGGTACGACGGACCGAAATGGTCGATCGCATCCACCTCAGTGCACCACTACACGTGAGAACAGGCAAATTGTGTGCATGGTAGTGACGGATCGCTAAGTCACATCACGAACCATAGCACAGCACATTGAGTCTGTAGCGCATCATTCAGTGTCGGCGCGAAACATCCGACGCCGCGTACAGCAGAGTGGTCTGTCCGCAAGACGTCCATTGTTTGGTCTACCCTTGACGCAGAACCACAGACGTCTCCGACGCCAATGGTGCGATGAAAGAAGGATGTGGGTGGCAGAATGGAATGAAGGTGTCTTTACTGACGAGTCACGCATCTCTCTGCAACACCACGATGGTCGAATTCGAGTCTGGAGACACCGTGGAGAGAGGATGCTGAACAGCTTCGTTATGCACCGCCACACTGGTCATGCACCGGGTATTATGGTATAGGGCGGTATTGGATATCACTCTCGCGTTCCTCTAGTACGCATTGCCGGTACTTTAAACAGCCAGCGCTACATCTCCGAGGTGTTGGAGCCAGTTGTCCTTCCTTACCTTCAGGGCTTGGCCGCAGCCCTATTTCAACAGGATAATGTGCTACCACACGTGGCACGCATTGTCCAAAGGTTCCTCGTCAATCACCAGATTGAATTGTTTCCGTGGCCGGCTCGCTCTCCGGATCTTTCGCCGATAGAAAACATGCGGTATATAGTTGCTCAACGATTGACCCAGATAACACCCCCAGATGCCACACCAATATTCAACGTGTGGAAGCTGTTTGGTCTGCTGCACCCCAAGAACACATCCAAAGTCTCTCTGAATCAATGCCGAGGCGTGTGGCAGCGGTGATCTCCAACAATGGCGGCTACTCTGGCTACTGATTCTGGCAGGAACCACACTTCACAGAAGTCTATAAATTTAATCATTTGATTCTTGGTCAACATGTTATCTACAAAATAAATTTTGTGCTATCTGTTGTCTTTCTTGGTGTTGCATTTACGGTGGCCAGCAGTATATATATATATATATATATATATATTGGTCCACAGTATTTTGGTCCATGTAGAAGTCTAATTTTTCGTTTGTGCTTATAAGGAATTTACGTCCCTTCTACCTTGTGAGCCAGCTAGAGGTGTGGGACCAACTAAATGTTCAGATGACATGATGAAAATCAATTATTTTATTTATCACTATATTCAAAGGGAGTGAGACAAGATTGCGTGGGGAAAATATATTTAATCATGCAGATCTACCTTTAAGATAACTTTACACAGATCTTATTTATTTAATGACCGCGCTAATTATTTAACTCTCTAACCAACTTGATTAAAGATCACAGTACCTGATCTCTTGCGGTCTTCTAATCCATGCGTTTACTTTAACATTGCTCCAACAGTTAAACGATGCACTTTCTTAATATTCCGACTTCTCACTTTTTACACTGTTTACGTATATGTTTCACTGCCAATATACTAATGCGGAGCTGACTAATTTTACTTTAATGTTTCTGCTTAATTTAACTAACATCCTAAAACTACCCAGGTTCGCTTATTTATCTTAGTCTGCATTAACATAGTGGTTAGTACTTAACCTTAATCAATTTCAAAGACAACGCAAAACTAATGAAATAACTCGGATTAAAATTAAAATAAATTCGTTTATTACATTTAAAATACATTACGAAATTAAAACTAAGATCAAACACTATTAAAATTTAAGAATAAGAGAACTATGAACAAACATTAAAATTCCACTTATCTGAAAAGGAGGCAAGGCAATGGGGGGCTGGCATTATCCACCGGACAAGGAGACCTAAGGTTTTTTCCTAAAATTCAAGAATCAGAAAGGCTATATAGGGATGCGAAAATTGTCACTCGGCGCCCTTTTCAGGGAGGGTAAATCCCACCATTTGTGCCTACGCGCACTCTTTGTCCAAGCCGCGTCATTGATACAATAGGGAACATTTCGCTAGAAGCTTCGCGCCGACTAGATTAGTGATTTATGATTCGCTGTCCCCGGGAAATTCCAGGCGGGGTCATCGCACATATGACTGTTAAAATAAAAGAAACTCAGGGAATTTAAACTTTTGAGGAGAGGGGCGTCATTAGAGGGAGGGCAATTGGGCGCTTTCTCTCTCCCACTTACAATTTTTATTTACTGATTGTCGAGGCAAGTTCTCGGGGTTATAAGTTCAAAATTTTAATTGATTCTGGAGCTTCTGTTTCACTTTTATCAAATTCTCTTTTTGAGAAAATCAAGAATAAATATATGAAACCGTTGGAAGTTCTAGTGAAAATCAAGTCTGTAAATGACAAGGGAAGTTGAGATAGTGGGTTGTTACAAGGTACATTTGGTTTTGGGGGAATTTAATTGTGAGCAAATTTTTTTATCACTAAGCAAGAATTAAATAATAGTTACACAGCGATCTTGGTTTTCGATTTTATTAAGCTTAGGCACGCGATGTTAGAAACGAAATTTAATTGTTTGAGAATTGCTGAGAATTCCATTCCATTTGTTAATTATAAAATTTCTTTGCAAAATGACCCCGGGTGTGATATTTTTGGAGTTTTGAAAAATAAAACTATTATTGGTCCAAAGCAGGTCAAAAATTTTCGTTTCAGGGTACCAGTTTTGCCTCATTCTAGTGTAGTTGCGACTATTGTTAGTGCTGTTAAATTAAAAAACAAGGGGGTATACAAAGTACTGATTATTTGGGGGCCAACTCCATTGCCGGCCAGCCTCTCATCACTGGTATACAAAGTACTGATTATTTGGGGGCCAACTTCATTGCCGGCCAGCCTCTCATCACTCAGTGATGAGAGGCTGGCCGTCAATGGAGTTGGCCCCCAAATAATCAGTACTTTGTATATCCCCCTTGTTTACAGGATGTGGCTGAAATTCCTGAGTCGGGAACCCAGGAACGCAAGGGTGAGAACGCAGGGTTGAATGAACGCATAAATTTAATTAAAACAGCAACTTTTGTAACTTTGCGCTTGGTGACTGACCAATGACGCGGCTTGAACAAAGAGTGCGCGTAGGTACAAATGGTGGGATTTGCCCTTCCTTAAAAGGGCGCCGAGTGACAATTTTTGAGAGAGACTAGATTATTCCATGTCATAGAGAACTCTTCTTTTTAGGAAATTTTAGGTCACCTTGTCCGGCAGAAATGCCATGCCTGCCATCACCTCGCCTCCTTTTCAGACGCCTCCTTTTCAGATAAGTGAAACTTTAATATTTGTTCATAGTTCTCTTATTCTTAAATTTTAATAGTGTTTGATCTAAGTTCTAATTTCGTAATGTATTTTAATTTTAATCCGAGTTATTTCATTAATTTGCGTTGTCTTTGAAATTGATTAACTTTAAGTACTAACCACTATGTTAATGCGGACTAAGATAAAAAAGCGAACCTGGGTAGTTTTAGGATGTTAGTTAAATTAAGCAGAAACATTACAGTAAAATTAGTCAGCGCCGCATTAATACTTTACCTCATCTATTCACAACTCACTTAACTTCCAATCTATTCTCACCTCACTTCCAATCTGTTCTCGTTTCACTAACTCCAAACTCGCGAATACAGAATTTCTATAGTAAACTTAATTTGCTTAATCATACTTTCTGTCTTCGGAGAAAGTTGGTAAAAAAAATTGGCCCAAAAGAATTCCCCAGAGTTTAATAGAAGGAACCGTATAGATTCATCACATGCTTTTCTCATTTTATTTTTGAAGCTATTGTCCTCATACCCGGCGTATAACGCGAACCCGTATAATTCGATCTTTTTTGTTTTAAAGAGTGCTTTATACGCCGGATTTAGAGGTATATAAAATTGAAAGGGTAGTTCTTCCAAAGCTTTTTAGAACAGAACCTCAAAACTCTCATGCGGATGTGGTGTGTAAGGTGGATGTTCAAGGTGTTTACCTTGTCATTTGAGTAGTTACTCTCATGTTACTTCTATAACAATAAAAAATTTATTCAAATAATAACTTCCAGCTGAAGCACTTGATGAATACATCATTCACGGGAGTGAAAACACTTCGCATAGACCCACAAGGAGTAACAATAAATTAGGATCAATGAAACAAAAAATCAAGGGGAAAAAACAGGAGCATATACACTACCAGAACATCAGTCATATTTAAAAACTTGTAACTGCTCTCTGGTCCTAAAGTATTTATCGTAGATGTGACAAGAGGCAGCAGGGAAAATCTCCAGACGCAAAAAAAAATTAATTAATTAATCTTTTTTTACATAAAAAGCAAGTTTTACTCATAAACTTAATTTGATGATATTCAAAGAAACAGTTTTTCTTTTCATTAACACACAAAAATTCATTACACATTATGCATTTTGAGTGAGGTTTCGATTTAATGTTTTTTAAATAACTGCATCCTGGTTAAGAAATACTGTATTTTCTGAACATAAACCACTGCACCTTGAATCTTGTTCAGTCTCTTGATCATCTTCTTAAGAATCTAACGAAAATTACAGCAGATTATTTGCTGGGATTTCGTCTGAAGAATCATTTGTTAGTGAATCACTTCTTTCAGATATTAGGTTCTGTAATAAATCCAAATCCTCTTGAAGACTGAGCTTTTTTTAAAAAAATTTTAAGAAAAGGGGGGATATAAAAGCACCTTGAAAACCACCTATTATTGTTAAATCAAAGTTACAAATAAAGAAATTAAAAGGTTGTTTAGTTTCGAATAAGAAATAGATATTTTATTTAATTGTGTGGCAAAAAAAAATGCTCAGATTCAAAGCTCAACATATTCGAAAACGTTAAAATAAAACAATAACAAAGCAAAATAAATGAGTTAAACTAAAAAGAAATGCCAAAAAGGCATAACTCCATTCTACTATATTAATGACGCTGAAACATAACAAAAAACAATAATAAGCTACAGGTACAAAAAAAAAGTTCTTGCTTTAACATCCAGTGTACTGTCGGTACCTATAAGTACCTTAAAGTTATTCAACTGTAAAATTAACTATATATACTGTTCTCTTAAAATAAATTGTCAAATCGTTTTGTAAGGTCTAACTAACATACAAAAAATACACTTATCTTTTGACATTAACTACTTTTTCGAAACAAAAATGACAATTCTTCGCAATCCGATCAAAATGTCAGCTGAAAACGCAACTTCGGTTTTAAAAGTGTACTCGCTTTCCCACTGAAATACTCATCATAGAACCCGTGCTTCCATATATCCTAGAAGAGTGGAATTAAAAGAATATTCCTGCTAGTATCATCAGAGTATTTGTAAAAATGGCGATTCTATGTAATTTTCAAGTGGGTGGTATAAATACCGATGGCACATAAAAGGTTAATATACTTTAATCTTTTTTATTCTGTAAAATTTCTGCTATTGGAAAATCTAGTATTTTACTTAAGGTTTTGTAATGCTGTTTCTACCCGTATATTAATACAAAAAATTGTAATTGATTTACAAAGTTTACTCTTTGTTTTTTATAGTACTAAGCTTAAAATAATGCGCATAAATTTGTTATTTGCATTTCTGATGGTAAAAACTCAAAATTTATACTTAATTTCAACCGATTTATAATAAAACCCTCCTTAGTCTTATTTTGCTTTAAGTTACTTTAAAAATTGTGATATCTTTTCTGAAACTTTTTTCACTGTTATTCTTGAAAATACTTTTTAAATCCCCTCGAAGCTCTTGTTTCTATACCTGGTTTCCAAAATGTGTGAGGATAAATACCAGAAAAATAAATTCTTTTATTCCAACTCAGAGCACTTTACCGTAAAGCTTTATTTTAGAGGAATTCAAAACTTTTCCCTGGCCTTCCGAAAAAGGTAACTGCAAACTTTTTCTCGAAAGTAAATCGCAGCTTTATATTTTTTTTCTACTCAAGGGAGAAATAAGAAGAGGTTTTCTGGACCATGTGCTTTAGTGTAAGGGTTACAGAAATGTCCTATCGTCTTAGTAAATAGTTTTACTGCTTATTTACGTTTCAAATAGTGGAGCTGTTTAAATGCGTTTGAAAAAAAATTAGTTATTGAATACCAATCCCCAGTATCAGATTCAAAAACTTAATGCATTCAATAGAATCATTAAAAAAGTTCTTTCGCATGTACTAAAATCGTATTGTAAAAAACTAAAATAAGGAAGAAATAATGACTTATTTTAATAAACTTTTCTTCACTGAAAAGTGAATAGTAGTGAGTGAATGAGAGTTCATTAACGTCCTAAAGCAACCCGTGGGCTATTGCAATTTTGAACCATTTTCAAGTGATGAGATATGGCAAACCCTCTCCGAACTCCCACACCGCGGCAATATAGGTGGATTTTGAAACTCGACAGATTTGATATGTGTGTGGATAGAGCCCTCGACCTATGCATCTGAAGGCCAGTAGCATTACCACTAGACAAAAGTGATCACCCCTATCCGGAAGCTCTTACTAGCTTATGTAGATACCGCTACATTGCTCCCCCACCAGTCAGTCGGTAGATAGGTGAACGAACGACATATTTACTATGACGAGCGTGTGTAGCGTGTAAGTTGGTGGTGCTGCGTCAAGTGAGTCGAACGACTTTAGTTGCTGCGTCAAGTGAGTCTGACGACTTTGGTTGCTCTTTTTGTGGGTAGATTGCGTCATAACAGATCAGAAAGTTACATTTTACTTAATTCACCCAAGGGCACCGATGTGGAGGTGGATATCCAAGACCTATGTATCCAAAGCCAAGCAACATGGCAACTAGACATGCATTAGTCCCTCTACGTGGTGAATCTTAAGGTCAAACACCTGCCACACCTGCTCCGAGTTTGTGACCAAAACCAATATGCTACCGCTGCCAATAAGGAATAGTTGCGAGCTAATGAAATGCATAATGTGACTGACTCTTTTAGTTGGTTCCTTTCCAAACAAATGTAATACACCGACTATCGCCTTAACTGATTTGTTCTACACCGTACGGTTTACCGAAAACTGTGCACAACCGGTTTGCTGTACGCTGTACGGACACTGATATTTTTTCTTTCTATCTTTGATTTGCACATATTTTTAATTCTTATGGTGAAATTATTAGTGCTAGTGTTTTTAAGAGATGTAGTTTTTCTTTGGTATTGAAATACTTTTCATCCGGGATTGTCTTACAGGTGAAGGCGAGAATTTTTCTTTGAAGGGAGGAATTTAAAATCTTGAAAATATTTGATGAAGAACAGGGATCGGCATGAAAATGTGCAATTTGTTGCTTTAGAAGAAATGAAAATGGAAGGATAATCCAAAAAGGAAGATATTATATCTTTATCTCGATTGCAATGTCAGACTTAGTATTACATCATGCTTCAAATTGCTTGCATAAAATCCTCAACCGTTTCAAAAAGAGGTAGGAACATAAAAGTTTTTAGTAAGTATGAAAGAAATTCATTTAAGATATATGAAATATTTTTCATAGCATGCAGAGTGTACTTATAAAAACAAACATTTAGAGGTTTTTGTGTTCCACAGTTACAAAAAAAAAATAATGTGAAAACTTTAAAATTGAAAATAAAAATAAAATCTTCCAATTTCTCATTCTGTTAAGTATTATGTTTTGTTATATTTAATAAAAAAATTGCCTTCTTTCGGAACATTTTGGGCCAAAACATTGACCGCTTAAGGTATCCGAATTGTGAATTTTGCCAAAAATTGACAAATTTTTTTTATCATTTTATTCTATAGGACATCTTATTAGCTTTATAAAAATACCAAGTTTATCAATTTCTGTTCACTAGAATAAAAACTACAAGTGTTTTAGTAAAATCAGATGTCATTACTTTAAGTAAGATGTCACACTTTAAAACTGTTTTACTCGAAATGTGATTCTTTGAAAGTAATCAAACAGGATCAGCGATTGCTAAAACAGTTTTGAAAATAATAAACTGAAATTTTTTGTGTAAGTTTTGTATAATAGTAGAAGTGTTTTAACCTTCAGATTTATAAATCACCGTTTTATTACAAAATTTACAGTCCCTTTATGTGAATATAATCACTGTTTTTTTAAGAAATTTTATATAGTAACTGAGATAAAGTGCTCTAGCTTTTGTAAAAATTAAAATATCTCTTATCCTGAAGGTCATTTCGACAATGAATAACATAGCAACACATCAGAATTGAAAAATTGAAAATTTGTTCATAAACCTTTGGTACAGAAAATTTACCACGTTTATGTTATTTTTAGTCAGTTTTTACCCTTTTTTCCCATTTTAGTTATAATAATTTATTTTTCTCTTCTTAATTTTAGCATATTTTTCTTTAAATGTACTAAAAAATTGTAAAAACAACAAAAAAATCCACATCTCCATTTTTAAAAAAAAAGTTGTCGCAACCAGTCGGATACCTTAAGGAGTTAAGGAACATCATTTTATTCATGGAATAAATTCCCAGAGATAGATTTAAGAATATATCTTACTTCCCCCACATTTTTAAAATACAAGCCTTTCCGTAGATATTAAAAAAAAAAGAATTTTCTACATGACACTCAATTGATAGAATGAGAAGCTATTTTGCAAAATATAATTATTTATAATTTCAATTGTTGCTGGAAATAGGGCATGAACTAAAAAGTTAACATTTTCCCGATATCGTTCTTTTTCAATCAAGTCGTTTTCTAGAGTGGATTTTTGAAAGTAGTGAAGAAGTTAATATCGAACTTATTTTCTATAGCGGAAAATAATTTCCTTTAAAAAAAACATTTTCCTCCGACAAAAACTAAATTTTGTTTTTAGAAAAGGAATTGACTGAGCTAAAGAACAATGTTTATGTAACGTAAATTCCAAAACTTGTAAATTCGAAGAAAAAAATTATTTTATTTTCAATCTATACATATTCTTAAGTAACTAATGCTCTTCCTCGCTTAATTAGAGTTAAATGTGCCCTTGAGAGAAATTTTTCACGTATCATATATTTTTTTGTAATCAGTATTTTTCTTCACCTTAACTAATGATTATATTTATTTATTTGTTTGTTTGCTTTTTACCCTGTATTATAAACATGTTGCTTATATCTTGAGAAGAAAGTTTAAAATTGTCCGATTTAACACTACAAATTTGAATGTATTGGTACTCGCAATCAATTGAAAAAAATGTACAGTAGAACATTTTTTGTGCGGTCTTTTTTATGCGATTTTATTTTTGAGCGATTTTTCTATGCGGTATATGAATTTTAACGGCTTTGGTGCCCCTGTTCTGTTTTCTATTAATGTACCAGTGATGATCAGAAAATGTTAGCCCCCCCCCCGCAAAGTCAGACTTTGCCTTTAACATTTTATATTTTATAAATTAGGTAAATACGCCCTTTGGCGTTAGTCAGGCCTTAATATCCCCCCAAGCGAGGAAGGGGTTTGGGGTGGATGTTACGCCACCGTAATGTGCATATATACACTTCAAGACGCTCTGTTCATTTGTTATAAAGAGTCTTTCTACAATACACGTCGTTCAGTTGCTTTCTCTCAACGCGCCAACAACCTGCGCTTGATTGAAGACGAAACTTTCAATGACAGTGACATTATCAATAATTTGATAGATTATGAAGACGGACAAGAAGAACCGGATTTTTTTAGAGTGAATAAAATATTTGCAGGGATACAGTTTTCCAACAATTTGGAAAAGAATTTTCTTAAAATAAATATCAATTCTGAAAGGATTATGAAATTTTAAAATGAGCTTCTATCATGCATATCTGGTTATCGTGACATTTACAAGCAACTGACCTGCAAACCTTCGTCTAAAAAATTTATCTCTTACCTTATGGTACCGAAAATATATCAAATGAAATTGTATCTTCAAGTGACGAAAGCGATTATAAACTAATTCATCACAGGATGATGAGCGCTTTGGATTACGATGAATAGCAATGAATTATGTATGTGTTTTTTTAAAATTTATCCGTGTATACATTAAGAAACTAAATGTTTTTAAAATATTTCCATGTGTAATTTAATTTTTTATTTTGTTATGGAAGTACTTTCTCATAAATTTCATAAATAATTGACATATATTTTTAAGAGCAATTCTTTTTATGTGGTCCCTTTCCACAGCATACAGAAAATTTCTGTAGTATTTCCACAAAGTTGTTGTTATATGTAA
>BMAO01024670.1:0-26744 GCA_019973975.1 Trichonephila clavata
CATTGAAATTCTGAATCAAGTTATTATTTCAGTCTTCTGTTTAAAAAATGCTTTTTTCGAAATGGATATTTCTAATATCATTAGTGAATAGTAGGATATTATTTTGAAAAAGAATGAGTGTTGTATTTTTTTAATTATTGCTATAAACGTTTTTTTTTTCATTTTTCTTTTTAAAAATGTTTTTTTTTAACTTTCCTTGTTCAATGAAATTCGTTGAAGAAACTAGCAGTTTTTGGAACATAGCAAGTTTTCAGTACTTTTTAATTGCTATTCATTATCAAATATATATATTATGTAATGATGAAAAAATATAACAAAAATACAATTATTATTATGTGTAATAATCATAATATCTGTTATTTGTAATAATTGTTATTTTATAAATATTATTACATGTGTTATTTATGTATTCTAAGTATTTCTAAGTATTATGTTTTTATTTATAATTATTATTTTGGTTTTTTTTAAAGTTAAATGAGTATTCTTATATATATACGATTCTTATTATATTACAATACGATGATTATTCTTCATAAAAGCTTTAAATTATATTATATGATTATTTTTTGAATAATTAAAATATAATATTATATGAATTATATATAATAATAACTATAAAATTATAAGACTGTTGTATACTGCATATTACAATTAGTAAATATGATTTTTTTTATCATATTGGCATTCATTATTTATTGATCTTGGTTCGTTTCAATCTCTTCCAAAATTCTTCATTTGAAATAGATTTTAATGTATTTCAAAAAACAGTTCTTTAAAATTATTTTAGCGATGAGTCTTACCGCTAGCCCCCCCCCCCCGCTACTTGGATTTTCATTCAAATGACATGTGCTGTTTAGCGTGGCTCTTTATCGCGCCAAACAGCGTTTGGCGCCTTGCCCCAGTCAACGGGGATCAGTAGCATCACTTAGCTCACACACACACACACACACATCCATGGTGCTATGGAATCTGCTGTCAACCAAATGAGGAAAATATTGGAAAGGATTAGGAATAGAATGAGAATGGGGTCAATTCACGATTTTTTGTTCTGCATATGACCACATTTCAAAAGTCAAGGGTTACTAAATTACACAGTTTGCCAGAATGAATTCGTTATCTCACCATGACATCTAGATAAAATTGCAAAGCCTCCCCCCCCTTTCTACACTTTAACCTTGTCCGTATGTTGAAGTTTAAAATTTAAAGTCAAGAGAGAAGTTTAACCAATCATAACACCATCGATTTTGCTTCAGCAATATGAGGATTTGAGAAAACTTTGTTGGTTGAGTGACTTCAAGTAGATCTGAATTAGTGAGATCGTTTCTCATTAAGTTTTCTTCTTTTTTGAAAGTTATTTAGTATAACTTTTCATCTAACTTTGGAGAAATTTTTCTTAATTTTAGAACTTACACAAGTTAGTGTATTAATTCAAAATAGAGTGTTGGAGAAGGGTAGAAAAAATGGGTGATTTTTCTCACCCAGAAAATAAAATGGAGGTGGAGACAACAAGTACTGGCTTACCATTAAATAAATATAGATGTAATTTAACTGATATGGAATTGTTGGCCAGGTTTAAGGAAGGATTGGATTTAAATACGAGCCCGAATATTACAATTTTCTTAAAATCGGAAAATAACTTTCAGAGTGGTAATCCGCTTAAATTAAAAGAAATAATAATGAGAGCTTTCACAATTAAGAAACGTATTCAGAGTATAAGCAAAACAAGAAATTCAGGAATCATAATCAAAACAAATAGCTTCGTGACCGCCAAAGAAGCATTAAAAATTAAAGAAATTAATGGATTTAAAATAAGTTCTAGATTATCCTTTATTGGCCTAAGTAGTAGTTACATTTTGCAGGGAATTGACACGGAATACACAATAGACGACATAAAATCGGAACTAGAAAATAACAATTACGCAATTTTGGACATTCAACGGTTCACTAAAAAAACAGAATCTGGATTTAAACCTTTAAAACAATTAAAGTAACCCAAATAGGATGCACGATCCCCGAAAGAGTATCAATAGGGTTTGAAGTGTTTAGAACTAGCCTTTTTTTCGAAAAACCTATACAATGCACAAAATGTTGCAGATTTGGTCACATAAATAAATATTGTAGAAGCTCAATTAAATGCCACTTATGTTCACTAAACCACTCTGAAAACGAGTGTAAAGAAATAAATACAAAAAATGTAGCTGTTGTGGAGAAAAGCATGAAGCTAACGATAAAAGTTGTAAAAAATATATCAAGAGGAAGTCGAAATCTTAAAAATTAAAAATAAGCAACAAATGTCGAGAAAACGAAGCTGTCGAAAAGTTCTATAAAGAAAAAAACCCCTCATTCTCGGCCATAACTTATAATAAGCAAACTGAGAAGATAGAAACTCTAGAAAAAAAGTTTCAAGAATTAAAATTAAAAGAAAATAACATATTTGAAAAGAAATTAGAACAAATTGTACAACGTTTTACGGCAGAACTAAACGCGATGGTAACTCAAATAAATTAAAAATTTTCATCCTTGATGAACACAATGGAATTTCGTTAAAAAAAATTGCATCCAATATAACAGTTTCACAAGATGACTTTCGAATTAATAGAAAAATTAATGAAAAATCAAAAAGACTAAAGAACATATCAGAAAAGAGAGAAAATAACTTAGAAAGTATAGTAGAACAAAGTAAAATTTAGGTAAATATACAAAATTTCTTATATTCTAAAAAAAAATCAATATTAATCGGCTTTCTTTTTTGAACATTTAAACTAATTCGTAGCATTGCACATTTTCCCCATTTAAATCAAAAATATAATCCAATGGAACGCACGTGGAATCAAAAGCAAAAAATCAGATATTCTATTCACGCCAATTTTTCAAAAAGCAAGCATTTTAATAATCCAAGAAACTTGGCTACACCCAAATGATAATTTCACGATTCCCAATAAGAATATATTCCGAATCGGTAGAGAAATCAGAAGAGGCGGAGGATTAATGATAGTTTTAAACAAAGATATTAGCGCCATAAAAATATTCTCAGAAATTAGCGAAGACTTAGAAATTTTAACAGTCAGAGTTCAGATAGATACTGTTCTAATCACAATTTTTAATATTTACATCCCACCAGGTAAATTTAAAGACGACAGTTTATCAAAAAAAAAAATAGCATCATATATAGATAATCATAGTTTGATATTGGGAAATTTCAACGCATCTCATGAAATATGAGGTTCAAAAATTCAAATGAGTCTGGGAAGAAGATTTTTGATTGGATTATTGAAAATGACTTGATATTATTAAACGATAAAAGCCCAACTTATCTACATTCATCGGGAATTTTTTACATCTATAGATCTTTCTTTATCATCGATAAATTTAAATTATGACATGTCGTGGACCACAAATACCGATAATTTTAGAAGTGACCACTTCCCTATAATTATTAATTACAAAGGAACAAACAGCTCAACAACAAATAATTTTAGACAATAAACAAATTGGAACAAATTTATTAATCTTATTCAACAAAAGTTAAATTTAAATGAAAATATAAATATAGATATTATAGAAGAAATTAGAAAAGCCCACAAATCTTATCTCAGGAATCAGAAATAAAAGAGATCAGTTCAAGAGCTCCATGGTGGACAGCAGCATGCGGGTATTTAAGAGCAAAAAAAAAAAAATTCCTTAATATAAAGCAAGAAAATACTTTATATTTTATCCAGTCTTCTGCTTTAAAGAAATAAGTGCAAAACTTAAGCGAACTATGAAAACCTGTTTAGGAGGATGTGTGTTGGTTGAGTGAGAGAATATTAACGTCGCACTGATTAGCAACACGAGGGCTTTTGGCGACGGTCCGTGTAATTTTGAACCATGGTCAAGTGACGCGGACGACACCTGAGCTGGCACCTCTTCTCCTAATACCACACCAACCAACGGGAAGACGTTTGAGCTCTTGACAGATTTAAAGTGCATCGCCCCCTACACGGCGGATCTTTAGTGGTACTAGGATCGAACCCATGACACGCTAGCCATGATCCGATGCCTAGACCACTCGGCCACCGCGGCCGTAGGATGCGTGTTGGAGTGGCAAAGTAAAAAATGGCAGGATTATAAAAAATAAACTTTATTTCCAACACAACAAAATAAAAAAGTTCGGATATATATATTCCTTCGTCAGAGTGGAATTCTGGGAGGACAGAAGAAATACCAGAAGACATTTCTTCCGACCAATGAGATGCAAGGGATCAAGAATCTACACCGATATGATGATTAATGGTGATTTATGATGATCCGAATGATTATGCTGCTTATATGACCGATATATGTACACTACAGAGTATCCCCAGTTACGAAGGGAACGGCATGAAAATATATACAAAAATAAAGCACTGCAAAATACATAAATTGCACACAAAAAAACAATTATTCATACACAACATGATAAGAGATATAAATTATACTAAGAAAAAAAATTTGAATTAGTAAGTTAATCTTTTAGGAAAATGTACATGTCTACCAGAACGTGTGGTTCTAGTATTTTTATCAACAATAGTTTTATCTTCAATTTGTTGCTTAGTGAGTGGTGCGAAATCTGAACATTCCTTTTGTGAATTAAAGTCTTCTGAAAATTCAAAAGCTGGCTTGCATCTGTCTATAGTGACAGTTACATTTTTATTATTTATATCAATGACAAATTTTTTTATCGGATCTACTTTTAACCAAATGAGGTCCAGTATAAGGAGGGGTTAAAGGGGGTCGAATTTTGTCATTTCTAAGAAAAACGTGTGTGCATGAATTTAATGATTGATGTACATAACTTTTTCGTACAACTGTGAGAAATAGGGGATATTGGGCTAAGTTTTCTCATCATGGTTATTACTTTTGAAACATAAGTGGGGTTCACAGACGTCTGAAGAGATTCTGTAGATATGAGATCAGAAGGTAAACGTCAAGTAGTACCATAAACTAGTTGAGAGCTTGTTGCTTTTAAATCGTTTTTCATTGCTGAACGTAATCCTAACAATACGATAGGCAAAATATCGGACCAACCAGTGTCTTCATGGGCAATAATAGCACTTTTGAGATGCCTGTGGAATCGTTCTATCATTCCATTACTTTGGGGATGGTAAGAAGCTGAACGGATTCTATGGCTGCCCAACATGTTTGTAAGCTCTCTCATTAGAGAAGATTCAAAATTTGTTCCTAGATCAGATGTAATTGTAACAGGTGTACCGAAACGGGAAATCCAACCATTTAAGAGTGCACGAGCAGTGGTTTCTGCCAACATGTTTTCGGTAGGAATAACTTCAGGCCACCTGGTATACCTATCTATGACAGTAAGACAATATTTATATCCTTTAGAATGGTGGATATAGTCCAATATAATCAATATGAATATGTGCAAATTGAGCATTGGGTAGAGCAAATGTGCTAAGTGGAGCTTTGGTATGTTTGAATACTTTCGCTCGTTGACATTTTTCACAAGCTCGAACTCTGTTTTTAATGTCTTTCCTCATTCCTGGAGAAAAGAAACGCTTAGAAATTAAATTAGTAGTAGCTGAAATTCCAGGATGTGATAAGAAATGCAAATTTTGAAATACCGCTTGTCTGAGATTTTTAGTGACGAAAGGTCGAGGGGTTTCTAGTGATTTATCGCAATACAAAGAAACATCTTCAAGAGGAAAATGTTGTTTTTGTAGTTTAACAGAAGAATCTGGCTTAAGGTAAGATTGAATTTCATTATCCTGAAGTTGGGTTTGAGCAAACCTTTTGTAATCTAAAACGGGTGGTTTTATAATTGCATCAATTTCTACTCTAGATAATGCATATGCAACTTTGTTTTCGATTCCACCTACATAGCGAATATCTGTAGAAAATTGTGAAATATAATCTAGATCTCTGAGTTGACGTGGGGTACATTTTTCTGGTTTCTGCTTGAAAGCATAAGTTAGAGGTTTTTGATCAGTATATGCTAAATTCACGGCCTTCAAGCATGTGTCTAAACTTTTTAATTGAAGTATATATAGCTAAAAGTTCTCGATCATAAGTAGACCCATTTTGTTGAGTTTTAGAAAGTTTTAAAGATAAAAATGCTATTGGTTCCCAGTTACGGTTAGAGAGCTGCATCAAGGAACTGCTAATGGCGAAATTTGACGCATCGGTCCAAACACTCAAGGTAGCATTAGGAATCGGATGCTTAAGAAGAGTTGCATTAGCTAAAGCTGTTTTAGCAGCAGTAAATGAATTTTCCGCTCTTCTTCAGTCCATTCAAGAGGGGTTTGCGGACTTTTAGATGCACGAGAAGGTTTCTTTTTATTTGTGTGACCTAAAAATTTTATTAGGGGTACTAAAATGTGGGCTGATTTAGGAATGAATCTACAATAAAAATTATACATTCCTAAAAATCTACGCAATTGCGTTATAGTATTAGGTCCAGGAAACTTTTGAATAGCATCGACTCGATCAGGAAGGGGTGAAATACCTTCGCTGGAAACTTGAAATCCAAGAAATTTTAAACTATCCACTCCGAAATTACACTTTGAAGGTTTAATTGTCAAGCCATAATAATCAAGTTTTTCAAAAAGTGCACAAAGATGAGTAGTATTTTCTTGAATATTTTCGGATGCAATTAAAATATCATCAGTAAATGCATAAACACCTTTTAAACCACTTCATGAATAAATCTTTGAAAAGTACTAGCCGGATTGCACAAACCAAACTGCATCCGAGTGCTTTCGAAGAGACCAAATGGAGTACAAATAGCAGTTTTATGTATATCTTCGGAAGCAATAGGTATTTGGTGAAAAGCTTTACGTGATCAATGTGAGAAAATATTTTTGCCCTATATAGTTCACTTGTGAAATCGAGAATGCTAGGAATCGGATATTTATCCTTTTTAGTTTGAGCATTTAAGGCTCTAAAATCGCCAACAGGGCACCAATTATTGCTTTCCTTTTTAGGAACCATATGTAATGGGGAAGAATAATTACTGCTGGATGGGCGCATGTGGTCTAAATCCAGCATGTGCTGAAATTCCATTTTCGCAATTTTTAACCTGTCTGGAGCCATGTGACGCGGTTTAGCGCAAACAGGTGGTCCAAAAGTATCAATATAGTGAACTACATTATGTTTAACTGTTTGGTTTGCAGAAGGTGGTTTTACAATATTTGGAAAATCATTCAACAATTTAGAAATTCATTATCAATAACAAGAGTTTTAATAGAGAAAATATTAGAGTTTCTAAAAATACAATTACAATTTAATTTTGTAGAATTATCAAATAAACTACGATTTCTTAAGTCAGGTTTTATATTGAAATAATGCAAGAAATCTGCACCAATAATAGCATTAGACACATTACAAATAAAAAATGCAAAAACAAAATTTCTTCTTAATCCTAAATCTAATGACATTAATTTACGGCCATACACTTGAATGGGTGTACCGTTCGCAGCAATAAAATCTTACACTAGAGTAGATTGTTTTTGAGTTTTATTAGCGGGAAGGATTGAGCAATCGCTTCCGGTATCAACAAGAAAACAAATGTTGGATTTACGATCTCGAACGAAAAGGCGACAGGAAGTCGAAGGCAAGGCAAAATTCGCCGCTACTCCTGCCCGTTCAAGTTTCCCTGGAAAGAACAGGGCTGAATACATTTTATTGCCTTTACGGCAAATTTATAATGATACCAACATAAATTTGATGCTGTTGGTTTAGGGCTTTTCCCGCGATTGCGAGAATTGAAACAATTTCTAGAAAAACTTCTCGATCGTCGAAGTTCTTTCACTTCCTGCAGTAAAAATTTTAACTCTTTGAGGAGTTCCGATTCACTACAATTATCAGAATTGGCACTGGAATATTTTGATACAGCACTTACCTGTGCAGGTGTTACCTCTAAAATGCGATCAGCTACCTCTGAAGCTTTTTGAGCTGCGAGGGGTTGAATACTTGCAAGGATAGATTGAACATTAGGCGGTAACTGCTGTAGAAATAATTCCAAGAGAAGTGAATCTGCCACATTGTGGGATTCTGAGCGTCGCTGCATCACACGAAATAATTCCGATGGCTTCCTGTCTCCTAGCTGTTCTCCGGCTAAAAGTCGGCGGATTTCCTGGCTTTTGCTTTCACCGCATCGGGCAATGACTTCCTCTTTCAATTTAGAATATATATTTGTGCTTCCAGGTGAAAGAATTACGTCTCGAACGGCCGTTGCCGCATCGGGAGACAAATGCGCTACGCAATAATTATATTTAGTGCGTTCGTCGGTTATCGGCTTTGGAATTGCCAGTTCGAAGGTTGATTCGAGCATTCCGAACCATAATGCGGGGTCTGATGAAACAAAAGCTGGAATTTTAACAGCCAAAATATCCTCCATATTTTTGGAAAACACAGGCAACGTTGAAAAAAAATTATTTAAAGTTAAATTTTTTTTTAATTTTACATTCAAAGACTGGGTCACCTTTTTAGGTGGATGTGTGTTGGAGTGGCAAAGTAAAAATGGCAGGATTATAAAAAATAAACTTTATTGCCAACACAACAAAATAAAAAAGTTCGGATATATATATTCCCTTCGTTAGAGTGGAATTCTGGGAGGACAGAAGAAATGCCAGAAGACATTTCTTCCGACCAATGAGATGCAAGGGATCAAGAATGTACACCGTTAGTAAGAATCATCCGATATGATGATGATTAATGGTGATTTATGATGATCCGATATTATGAAAGTACACTACACCTGTAAAGAAAACTTTTGGCACAATACATGTGAAAAAATCTCTTCTCCTAAAATTCTTTTTAAAATAATCCGGATAATCAAAAATAGAACAAATTCTAACTATTCTTCATTTAACATTATTGAGAATAATGGAATCATACTAACAAACGAACAATCCCAAGCAAATTGTCTTTTAAAATACACTGGTGTGCAAAACTTAAGCAACAATGTAAAAATTTAACAGATAGTCATGAAATTGCAGAAAAGGAGGTCTGGAGATCAGTACAGTGAACACGTAAGTCAGTAGAAGCGTCATGTGTATGCAAATATCAGGAACGAAACATCAGAAGCGATGTGAGCGTACGCAAAACGCGTGATGTCGGCGCGCGCTGCTCAACAGTAGAATAAAATGAAGGACGGAGATGCAATTCAACATATTCGCTGCAAGTGCCAGTGAGTCAGTTCGTGAAATATCGCTAGAAGAAATCACCTGGACGACTTCACACGTGGAAGAATAATCGGAAAGCTGGAAGAGGGGCGTACTGTCACCAGTGTAGCTGCAGAGTTCGGAATCAACAAAAGTGTCGTTTCGCGCGCTTGGAAAGCTTTCCAAACCACAGGTTCAGCTGTTAGAAATGTTGGTGTTGGCCGCCCGAGGACGAAAACTGCAGGGGATGATTGATATATCATCCTGCAGACAAAAAGAGGTCGACAGCAGTCAGAAAGCGCCATTGCTCAGAAACTCTGTACAGCAACGGGTCGACAAGTGTCGCAGTTTACTGTGGCCAGACGCCTTCGCAAAGGGGCCTATTCGCCCTCCGCCCTGAATGCTGCATCCAGTTAAAAGTTAGCTACCGACGCCACCGTTTACAGTGTGCCAGAGAGCACAAAAACTGGACAACTGATCAATGGAGTCGTGTCCTCTTTACGGATTAGAGTCGGTTCAGTACAGGAAGCGATTCTCAACGAGTTTTGATTTGGAGAGAATCGGGACCCGGTTTTATCTCAGTAACATTAAGGAAAGACACCGTTACGGTGGTCCTGGAGTTCTTGTCTGGGGAGGCATTATGCTGAACGGGCGAACTGCGCTTCACATTTTCGACAAAGGGTCTGTAACCGGGGATCGCTATTGTGTGAGGAGGTACTTCTTCCCCATGTGCGTCTGTTCCGAGGTGCCTTTGGCCCAGACTTCATTTTTATGGATGACAATGCACGCGGCCACATCGCACTCTTGCTGTTGAGGAGCTGCTGGAAAGTGAAGATATCACTCGCATGGATTGGCCAGCGTGATCCACAGATTTAAGTCACATCGAACATGTGTGGGATGCTTTGGGGAGACGTATTGCAGCACGCTTACATCATCCGGAGAACAACCAACAACTCAAACAGATGTTGATTGAGGAATGGGCGCTCCTACCTCAAGAAATGTTACGCCAGCTGATTCTCAGTATGCGGAGACTGTGCTAAACAACCATTGTAGTGAGGGGCGGGCATATACCATATTAAGGAACATCTGTTTGTTGTTCTTCCTGTTGGATAGACAATCATGAGTCACGATACTATGCGTTCAATAAAGCATGTTTTTGTTTGATTCCATACCGTATGCGTTGTATTCCTTTTTCAGCGCCGATGCTTTCGTCATCCTTTACGTACATAATACTCTCCCTCATTGCAGAATTTCATGTCTCTCAGATGATTTTTTGAGAAGTTATGGCAATAAACCCACCTGTTGCTTAAGTTTTGCACACCAGTGTATTACGTAAAACAAAACAATGATAGTATCCAAAATATATTTATTCCGGACAATAGCCAAGATATTAATAAACCGTTCTCTTTAACAGAATAAAAAATAGCAATAGCTCATAAAAAAACATCAGTCCAGGGCAGGATAAAATTTCTCTCCAAACAATCAACCACCTCCCCATCAAAGCAATAAATCTTCTAATGAAATCCTTTAATGACAGTTGGTCTTCTAGTCAAATTCCAAAAGATTGGACTCACGCAATTATTTAACCATTCATAAAACCTCACAAAAATCTGAAGGAAATAGCGTCATATCGCCCAATTTCACTTACCTCAGCAGTTACCAAATTAATAGAAAGAATGAACCTACACAGAGAATGTTAGATTTCAGGTTTCAAAATAAAATTTTTCACGTAAATCATCATGGCTTTTACCCCCACAGAAGTAGTGTATTATAATACGCTTCAACTACAACATGATATTATACTGGCTAGAGAACGTAAGGAATATTTTATTCTAGTAGCATTAGATATTAAATCAGCATGACTCAGTGTAGCCAAGGGGTCTAGTTTTTAAATTTAAAAAAGTTGCATATTCAGGTAAATTGCTACGATGGGTTCAAAATTTCTTACATCAAAGAACAATTCAAGTTAAATGGCGGAACAATTTTTCGAAAATCAGCAAAAACAATTATGGTGTACCTCAGGGTTGCATCTTGAACCCTTTCCTATTTATGATTTATATGGCTGACATTTTTGAAATTCAACACGACAGAGATCTTCTGGTTTATGCTACAGACGACATTTTCTTATATAATAGCGGCACAAATGGGGAAAAAACACAATAGACGAATTACAAGTATCTTTAAATAATATTTCAGCCTGGTGTAAAAAATGGAAATTGTCCACCTCTCTAGAAAAAAGCAGTTTAATCAACTTTTTCAGAAAAAGAAGCACAATACCTCCTATACTTAATATATATAAAATATATACTTCTCTATTCCCGAAGTAAAGTGTCTTAAAATCCAAGGTATAATCTTCGACCCCAATATCACTTGGAAAAAACATATTATTTATCTCCGACAGAAAGGATTTAAATATTTAAATGCAATCAAAGCATTATCGTCCCCTAAAATAGGAACAAGAGCTGATATTCTTTTAAATATTAATGCCACAATCCGTTCTATTTTTGACTATGGAAGTCAACTTTTTTCCTTTTCAAGCAATAGCAATAGACAGAAACTGGAACCAATTTACAATGCTGCAATACGTTTAGCCCTAGGTCTCCCAAGAAACACTCCGATAGACATATTAACAGCGGAATCTATGAATGGCAGTATCAATAATCGACATAATTTCTTTTGTCAAAAATTTATTTTCAAACAAATAGCTTTAAAAGCTGGTCACCAAATGAAAGGTTATTTTGAGATATAAATAATAATTTTTATAGATACAGAGAAAAAGAAATCAGTATTTTTCAAAAGTCAATCAACCTGCTCCAAGAACTATGTATTTCTAAAGTAGACTTTCTTCAGTGGACCCCTCCTCCTCCAATCTATGAAAATCACAAAATAAACATCTATGCTCATGAACTGCCTTTTCAAAACAGAGATCTTCCAGATATCATAGGGCAAAATATGTTTAATGATTATATGCAGTCAAACTTTAATAACAGTATTATAATTGCAACAGATGGTTCTAAAAATACTAATCAATAGGAATTTTAATCCCCAAGAAAAAATTAGACAAAATTACATACTGAAAGAAATGATTTCCATTTTTACAGCGGAATCTATCGCCATAGGGACTGCTTTAAAAAATTGGGTCTCAGAAACCGTAAACTATGTCATCCTGACGGACAGCTTATCAGTTCTAAAAAGTATCCTTAATATTAATAGAAAATCCAGTACAATAATATTAAATTTAAATTCAACGTTACACGAGTGTCTCCAAATAGCTCAATCAATTACATTCATTTGGGTACCAGCACACAAGGGAATAGAAACTAATGAAGAGGTTGATAAATTAGCTAAAGCCTCTCCAGATCCTTGGAATATTATTCCTTGGATTACTTGGGAAGATATACATACATTTTCAAAAATCAACAAAAAAGCGCAAACGAAGAAATATGGAAAAAGTGCAAGAGACATAAAAATTATAGTTATATTTCTCATCTTAAAAAATGGAATAGACAGGCAGCAAAAAATAGAAATACAGAAATTTTAATTAATAAGCTGCGGGCAAAGAAATTACCATTAATGATATTTATTTCCTTTTTAAACAAACAGATTCTCCTTTGTGTTCAGATTGTCATGTACCAGAAACAAGTGAATATTTTATTTTAACCTGCAACAAATATCAATCGCAACGTAAAATATTGAATAGTTTTATCTCTAATCATAGTGAATGGTCTTATTCATCAATAGCGAATTGTGATACAATAGAGCATATTCAAAAAGTCGAAGAATTTTTAAAAACAACCAATAGATTCTAAAATACCAAGTAATAGATGCTAAATACTCATGTTTCACCAACCACAGTTGAAGTATAAGTTAACAAAGTTTACAGTTGTACAGTATAATCATGACCTATCCTTGCATCTTATTTGAAGAAAATAATTCATATAAACATTTCGGAGCATAAGGTGCTAGCCAGGGCTCCAGATGTACAGTGAACGGACAAAACGTACAGATGTACGGAACTGAACTGAACTGAAAGTCAAAAGAAAGGTAATTAGCTAAATTATTCAGTGTTTTAATTGGAATTTTCTGTGCTTATCCACGATTGACATCAGCTTTGTTGGATTCTTTTGAAATATCATTTCATGTTTCATCAAAATTTTACAAATCTTGTTTTCTGACATCTTTAAGTTATGTTTTCGAATACATGTATAATTCTCAAGGAAGGAAAATATTGAATGTGGATAGGTGCTCTTTGACTCTGAGTAAATCAAATAATTTTTATCCATCAGTAGGTGAGAAATCGTGAAATGTCCTTATTCAATTAAAAACTGACATTCAGAAAGAATCAGATTTTATTTGGTTTCTAAAATTAGTGCATTTTTTACAGGGGCATGACTCTGAATTTTAGTGTTGATAGAAGATAAAACTTTATGTTAAGGTGTGTGTGAACAAAGTCAAAGGGTCTGAAAAATGATTGAAGCCAATGGTTTTACTTGGTTACAATGCTGATGAATAATGTTCAAATAAATTTAACAATTAATTTATTACAATTAATTTGAATGGTATGAATTTTCCCCCCATTAGTAATGTACCAATGCACATAAGTTGAGCATGTATTGATGAGAGGCTGGCTCTCAAATAATCAGTAGTTTGTATATCCTCCTTGTTTACAGGATGTGGTCGGAATTCCTTAGCTGAGAGACCAGCACCGGGTGTCCCGGGTTTGTCAACGAGTACGCGGGGGGAACGGATCCATAAAATTAAGTAAAACTGCAACTTTTGTAACTTTCCACTTGGGGATCGACCAATGGGATCGAGGGTAAAATAGTGCGTGTAGGCACAAATGGTGGGATTTGCCCTCCCTTAAAAGGGCGCCGAGTGACAAATTTAACCAGATTCTCACTCACTAATGCACTGATTCTCAGACCAACTCTGTTATATGCGTGACCGTTCTGGGGACACGGCGCTCGTATTAATATTAATCTTATTGAAATAGCCCAAAACAAAATTATCAGAGTGATTACTAAAGCAGACTGGTATATGAGAAATTCAGATCTAAGATTCGCTCTAAAATTAAAAACCATCCAAGATGTAATTAAAAATATGTCCATTAATTTCTTTAATAAAATTAACACCCATGATAATAGCGCAATAACGCGCATTGAAAATTACCCACTTAATCCATTATTCAATAGACCAAGAAACATTCTGCTTTAGTAAAATTTCTTTTTTACTAACCTACCTCCACATCAAAATTTTCATTTTTCTCCATCTCGCCAACTACTTCTTTACCCGAACTCGCCCTCCTCCAATAGGAGAAGAGCAGCTCGGCCATTAAACGCTCTCGTTCTGGTACCGCTCCGGCGTCCAGTTCTTTCAAACCAAAGACTCTACTACCCAATATACTCACTCTCAGCTCCATCCTGATTGGTCGATCATCCAGGCAAACTAATCCAGATAAAAAGGGTCTGGGCAACCCTCAGACCGAGGGGAGAAACCGCACGTGCGGGACCCGTGCTGGCGTTTCTTCCTCCCCTCACTGATACAAAGTCAGTAATGGACCACTTCGGCTCGCCGTTCCAGTTTGTAACTGACACAGTTTTTCTACACTCATTACAACACTTACACACTTCATTAATTATCACTCCAGTTACATTAATTATTAATTAACACTCACTAGTATTTTTCTACTCACACTGAAGTAAATTTATTTTATCTCTACACACTATTTTTTCTTTAATCTCTTTCAAAGTTCTAATTTTTTAAACTTAAGTACCTACACAGTACTAGGCTAAGATTGTAAAAATAAGCCAACCAAAGTCATTCATTCACCCAAGTGATTGGGTGGCCGCGGTGGCCGAGTGATCTAGGCATCGGATCATGGCCAGCATGTCATGGGTTCGATCCTAGTACCACTAAAGATCCGCCGTGTAGGGGCGCGATGCACGTTAAATCTGTCGATAGCTCAAACGTCCTCCGGTTGGTGTGGTGTGGTAGTTAGGAGAGGGGGTGCCAGCTCAGGTGTCGTCCGCGTCACTTGACCATGGTTCAAAATTACGCGAACCGTTGCCAAAAGCCCTCGTGTTGCTAATCAGTGCGACGTTAATATTCTCTCTCTCACCCAAGTGATTGGAGGTTAAGTTTCCCTGCGGGAAACAGGCACTCCTACAGCATTCTACCATTCTCACTCACTCAAATGCTTTTCTGATTCTTAAATTTTTAGGACAAAACTTATGTCTCCTTGTCCGGTGGACAATGCCAGCCCCCATCACTTTGCCTCCGTTTCAGATAAGTGAAATTCTTAATGTTTGTTCATAGTTCTCTTATTCTTCAATTTTAATATTGCTTAATCTAAATGCTAAATTTCGTAATGTGTTCTAATTGTAATAAACTAATTTATTTTAATTTTAATTCGAGTAGTTTCATTAGATTTGAGTTGCCTCAACAATTCATTTAAAGTTCTAGCCACTATGTTGATGCGGACTAAGTTAAATAAGCTAACCTGGGTAGTTTTAGGATATTAGTTAAATTAAGCAGAAACTTAAAGAACAATTAGTCAGCGCCGCATCAATTGGTGCGTAGACCAGGATTCGAGAAATTAATTGGTCCCGAATGACAAGGACTCGAGAAAAAAATTTTTCTCTTTCGTTCACGCGTAAATAATTTTTAGATGAATTTGGGCAATCGCTAATATTTTATGTTCGAATGTATAGGAAATTTAAGATTTGTTGTAAATGTTGTATACACTTTGGCGTTTAACTTTAAAGTAATTTTTTTTTCCCAATCTTAATTTTTTTTCTCATTAGATGAAAGGTTCAGATTTTTTATTCCACATTGTTCTCATGTATATGGTCACTATTATATTGAATAAGGGTGGATTCTCCTCTTTTGTACGAGTGTCAAAATAATTTTTTTACCTTCATTCCGTTCGATAAATTTTAATTTTACTTGAAAGTCTTTGGCTTTGACGTGAATTCGCATAATGCCTCGTCCACGTCAAACCAACCCTGTTTCCTGGCATTCTGCTTCCAATCGGTTTAATTTAATCGAGTTAATCCCACAATTTGTGGGGAGTGAAGGTACGAGTATAAGGAAATTTCTAAATAAAATTAATGCAGTCGCGAAGCTGGGTAATTGGACAGATTCGGAGAAAATTGCAATTTTAAAACTTAAACTTTCGGTAGTAGCAGAGGAATTTTTTGGGGGGTTTTTTGCTGACCCCAGCAATAATAATATTTGTGATTTCGAGCAATTATCTCATTCTTATCAAGAGATTTGAATGCACAGTTCCATTGTCTACGAAATTCCAACTGTTCTCCGTTTGTCAGCAGGGAATTTCAGAGACTGTGCAGGAATTTGCTTCCCGAATTAAAAAATTGTGAAATCAGGTTTTTGAATCAAATGACGTCGTTGCGTCATCGGCAGTCAGACAGGCAAACGATCAACTTTTGCAATCTCGATGTATCAGTGGGTTGAAGAACGATAAACGAAGATTCGTGTTGGCAAGAGACTGCATGACATTTGAACAGTCCATTTCGGCCGCATTATTAGAAGAAAAGCACCAGAAACTTAACGAGATAGCGACTAACGATCGAGCGGGGGTGTCGGATAGTCATAATAGGGAGACAACGATTATTTCAGATCTTACTGAACGTATACAAGACCTCAATATTAGAGTGGGTAAACTACAACAAGCCAAGGGCTCCGTTAATGCGTTGCACCCCGATTCATCGAGAAATCTCCCTCGCAGAAACCCCGTTTCATTTCGATGCTATTATTGTCAACAGTTAGGTCATAAACAAAATGAATGCAGGAAACGGATGAGAGATGAAAGCCGCACAGAGAACACACTTTGGCCTTCAAGAAATTCGCGGGATCGAAACGGTTTTATCACTAAGCAGGAATTAAATAATAGTTACACAGCGATCTTGGAGTTCGATTTTATTAAGCTTAGGCACGCGATGTTAGACACGAAATTTAATTGTTTGAGAATAGCTGATAATTCCATTCCATTTGTTAATTATGAAACTTCTTTGCAAAATAACACTGGGTGTGATATTTTTGGAATTTTGGAAAATAAAACTATTATTGGTTCAAAGCAGGTTAAAAATGTTCGTTTCAGGGTACAAGTTTTGCCTCATTCTAGTGTAGTTGCGACTATTGTTGGTGCTGTTAAATTAAAAAATAAGGGTATACACATAAATTCACCGCATGTCACTTTTGATTCTCAACTTAATACAACCGAGTTGCAAGTTACGAATAATTCAGAACACATTATAACTTTAAATAAAAATATGAAAATTTGTACTGTTAATAATTAAGAAGAATTTTCGGTTGATTTATCAATATCCCAAGATACTTTACCTGAACTATCTGAAAAAGACTTTAACTTCCCCGGCTTAGATCCCAGAACAAAGATTAAATTAGTGCAACTTTTATTAAAACACAAAATTGTTTTCGCTCGATCAACCGCTGAATTATCGGCCGCTAATACAGAACATCATAGAATATTACTGCAGCATAATTACCCAATTAGATGACCAATTTATAAAATTCCATTTAACCTCAGAAGCGAATTTAAGAAACAAATATCCGATTTAGAGAGTGCGGGCATTGTGTCAAAATCTAAATCTCAGTATAATACACCTGTTTTATTTGTCTGACAGAGAGATAAATGGCGTTTAGTATCGGATTTTAGAAAGTTGAATGAAATTACGTTGACTCAAGATTTTGTTATACCTACTTTGGACGACATTCTTCATGAGATGTCGGGGTCGAATTATTTTTCCACTTTGGACATGAAGTCCGCATTTAATCAAATACCTCTTCATTATAGAGATAGGAATAAAATGGCTTTTTCTACACCCGATGGCGATAAATACGAATTTAATAGACTTTGTTTTGGTCTTAAAAATTCTCCTAAAGCTTTTCAATCCATAGCGCAGGAATTATTAGGAGATTTACTTCACAATGGGAGCTCTAGTTTACATAGATGATATAATTTTGTTTTCAAAAACCATCCAAGAACATTTCGAATTAATTAATAAAGTGTTAGAGCATTTCGAAAAGCTAATCTTAAATTCAATCCAGCTAATTGCCAGTTTTTAACTAAGAAATGTAGATTTTTGGGGTTTGTTGTCACACCGGAGGGTATACACATTGATAAGGATAAGACAATCACAATTAATCAGTTCCCTGTTCCTACATATCAGAAACAAATAAAGACTTTTTTAGGATGCTGTAATTTTTATAGAAGGTACAGTAAAAATTTTGCCAAACGTACACTGCCTTTAACGAATCTTTTGCAAAAAGATACTCCTTTTGAATGGACTTCCGAAGCACAGGCTTCATTTGATGATATTAAAAACGCTATTCTAAATACTCCTGTTTTGGCTCTGCATGATCTTGCTACAGATTTGCAAGTCACGACTGATGCTTCTTCCTCGGGCATCGGGGCTGTTTTAGAACAGAGGTATCCTAATTCAGAAGTTAAACCTTTATATTTTTTTTCAAAAAAATTGAATCCTTCGCAATCTAAATACAACGCCACGGTCCTCGAATTCTTCGCAATTTATACAGCTCTAAAATTTTTTAGGCCTTTTCTTTTGGGGAGGAAGTTTAAAGTTTTTACGGATCACAAGCCTCTAGTAGGGTTCTTATCTAATAAAAATCCCTCTTCTAAAATTTTACATTGGAAATTGTCACTTGAAGAATTTAATTATGAAATTCATTACGGGAAAGGCTCTTTGAATTTTGTCGCCGATCATTTATCTCGTTATGTCAAAACTATTACATTAACTTTACCTGATTCTGAAGATCTCATAGAAATGCAGAAAAGCGACGAATCGTTAAACGACATCTTACATAAAATTAATAATAAAGATATTAACCCACGAATTAGCAGTTACTTTATTAATGAGAAGGGAGTGTTATGTCATTTTTCTAAGCGCGCAAACAAGTCACCCAGAACTGCCATGAGAAAACAAGTTTGTGTTCCTCATTGTCTCAAAGCGAAAGTTTTGGAATCAATTCATTCGGAATATGGAGGGCATCTTAAATTTTTTAAAACTTATCAGAGACTCAGCGAAAAATTTTTTTGGTCTAATATGTACAAGGATGCTAAAAATTTTGTTCGTTCTTGCATCATTTGTTTAACTCGAAAAAACGCTTTCAAAATACCACCAGCCCCACACCAGCCAATGGAACAGAGCCATGTACCAGGTGAAACTTGTGATATTGATATTTTTGGTCCTTTAAAGACCATGCCTAAAGGGAATAGTTATGTCTTTTCTATGATAGATGCATTCACCAAATACATTCATATCGTCCCACTTCCTGATCTTAAGTCCAGCATCATATCTAGGGCTTTCTTTGATAATTATATTGTACACACACACACACACACACACAGGGGCTGCCCTCACAAGTTGGTTGTCGATAACGCCACTTATTTTAAAGGTTCTGAGTTCCTGGAATTTTGTAGAGTCATGGGTATCCAAAAACGACATATTTCAACTTATTCAGCTCATGTAAATGGAAGAGTGGAGAAGCCAAATCAATCGCTGGCTAACATCTTGCGGCAATCACTCATGACACAAACGACTGGGATGAACAACTCCCACACACTATGTTAGCTCTAAATTCTGCAATTCACGAGGCCACTTTCACTTCGCCCTTCTTTTTAGAACACGGCAGGGACATTCGTCTGTCGTATACATATCAAAAGAACTCTGATACACCACAAAATACGTACGAATACGTCGAAAGACTTTTACCTTCATTAGAGAATATTTTTCAGAAGGTCCTAGATAATTTGAAAAATCAAGAGACATCGCTCTTAGCTCCAAGAATACAAAGTCGCATCATTGCGATTATCAAATTTGTTCTTTATGTTTTATCAGGACATCTAACCTTATATCTAAATTATCTCCAAAACTCAAACCTAAGTTTGAAGGTCCCTATAGAGTTGTAGAACGTTTTTCCAACGTGAATTACAGAGTTCAGCATGATGAGCATCTGAGAAAGAAATTTAACACACATGTCAACCGAATGATTCCTTTTACAAAAAGATTTAAATATTTGCATTAGAACAATTTGGATGAGAAATTAACAGTAGATACAGAGGTAAAAAATGTTGGTGTGGATAAGAGATATAATTTAAAGAATCGTGTGAATTCTCATATTTAGATTAATCTTATTTACAGTGTTTCAAGAAAAAAAAAAGAATATTTACTTTTTTTGTGTTCCTATTATTGTTGACATTTTTTTTTGGAGGAGAGTCCATACTTATGTTATACTTCAAAGGTTCTGTTGTTTGCTGGACTATAAGAATTAATTTTTGCATCACTGAGAATTAATTATGTATTTTGTTACGTTGGTACTTATATATATCAATATTTATGCATTGATGTTTTTTTTATGTTTGTGTCACTTTCGTATGATTATGCACGTTCATTCAATTCTATATTGTGGACACTACATAGATACTTACAACAGAGACAAGAAAATTAGAGATAAGTATCTTTGTATACCTGTCATTAAGTTGATGAATTACTATTTCAGTTATGTGTGTAGTCCCACACATGCTCTATGTTTACATTATTAGTATGTTCATTATTCGAATTTTGTTATTGTGTTTCATTTACATATTATCTCTTCATGTTCATCATTGTTGCTTAAAAGTATTATTATTTTTTTTTGCTTATACCATAACGTTGGTTTCATCATGTTATGATAATTAATTTATATGTTATTCTTTTATCTTGCAATCTACTCATTGAATACTTATTGTGGATACATTTTCAGTTATGTTTATTTCTTATCCTCTATTGCATTTCGCCATCATTGTACCTTATGATAGTGTAATAAGAGTAGCTGTTTGTCATTAGTATTATTAATCACAATTGTGTTTGTATGAATTTTGATATTATTCGAGATGGTTGTTAGTTTTATTTTGTGTTGGCCATCGCACTAGTAAATTTTTTATTTAAACGAAAGGAATTTTTTGGATGTTTTAAGTCTAGTTATAAGTCTTGTGTTTTTGTACTCTCGTTTTAGAAGATTTTAGTAGAGCAAGCAATTGTTGTCCATAAATGATGTCTTCAGTTTCGTTTTGTTTTTTCGGTTTTATCAATTTACGAATTTTTTTTTCTTTCTCCGTGATGTACTACTCGGCATATGTATTGAATGATTAAGTGAGGTTAGATTTAATTTCGTATTATTGGTCAGTTATAATTTTTTTTGAACAAAATTCTCTGTCATATTATTTAGTATTGAGGTAGACGAGTCTTTTGTGTTCATTTTGTACTTATGGATTTTGTTTTGAATATTTAGAGGGTTTAGAGAGAGTATCATTTTTTTATAAGTTGAATTTCATTATTTTAAGTGTGCTGATTACATTTGAGTTAATATTATTGGTGATATATTTAAATACTGATGCGAATTTAAATTGTTCAAGTTTGTCTGTATGGAAAGTAGTTTGTTGTTTTGTTGCCATAATAGTTGTCTTCGAATCTAGCGGGTTATGTGCAGGGCCGCCACGTGGGGGTTGCAAAATTGTTCACCGCACAAGGGCGCTTGGGGCAGGGGGCGCCAAAATTTATAGTACTTAGTTTTTTAATTTAATGTTACTTACATAAAAGTTGTTAATAAAAAGCTTGCAATTTTGGATGTTTTATATTTTCTTAGCAATAAAAAAAGATTTTTTAAAATTTTATATTTTAATTTAATTTAATTTTGTTTTTGTTCCTGCGGATTGTTTTCATTTGTATAAAACAAAATTTGATTTCGGATACGAGCAATAAAAACACGTTCCGTGTGGAGTTCACGCTATAAAACGGAACCTGTTCAAAATCTAAGAATTTGTAACATGTAACAACAGGAAAAGGAATGATTTGTATGGGCTTAAATTTTTATTCATTATATAATTAGAAGATGTAAAGGCTCAACGTCGTTGTTTTGTTTCTTTTTGTTTGCAATAATAAAAAATAAATTTTAAAAATTATGTAAATCGCTTGATTTTTCTTCTCCAAATCATATTTTGCTTCATGTATACTGTTATTAAATAGTTCTCAAAACTCGAAATAAAATCTTTATCGCAGCGTTTCTCAAACTGTGGGGCGCGCCCTCCAGGAGAGCGTGATAACCCTTCTTGTGAGCGCGAACGTATCGCCAAAAATCGAAAACAAAAGATTTAAAATAATTATCAATTTGATAAAATAATTTACAATTTAAAATAATTACAAAGTAAATACATTCTTATATAATAAAAAATAAAATACTCATTTCCACTGATATAATACTCATCACTTATAATTGTATCAGTATTGCACAAGTATTTGATAATTAAGTTATCAATATTCAAATAAGAACAAGTTTAGTAATTACTAGTAACTCCCCTGGTCTTGTCATATACAAAATATTTATCTTGATAAATAGTGCGGTTTATAATTAAAGTCGTATTTTATTGTAGTTAGGGACGTCTCAAGGCATGGGCCAACTAGGCCTGGGCCCAGGACTTCGCTCTCAGTGGGGGCATCACTTCGTTCTCGACTCCGTCTTAATAAGATCATGATCCGGATAATTTTAATGTCATCAATTATACCCGTACATTCCCTCCGAAAAACAGTTAATTTCAAAGTGCATGTCAATTGGCAAAAGTGATAAGACTGTATTATTATTTGATGACCGTTGTCCAGTGGCGTAACGTACCCTCCCCCCCACTACCAAGCCCGCTTTTCCGCTTAGGCACATGCCTAGGGCCCAAAAGATTTGGGGGCGCAAAAAATTACAGGGTGAAAAAAAGAGGGAAAAAAAATTAAAATTACAGAGGACGTGCACCCGCCTAGTGTTTATTAAAAAGCCAATTATTTTCTTTCGTTTTTATATCTAAATTATCAATTCTTCGTTTCACTATTGGCCAAATTATTATGTAAATCGCTTGGCTTCTCTTCCTCAAATCATATTTTGTGTTATGTATATCTGTTATTAAATTGTTCTCAAATCTCGAAATAAAATTTTTATCGCAGGGTTTCTCGATCTGTGGGGCGCACCCCCTAAAGAAGGGCGTGATAACCAGTGGCGTAACTTGCACCCCCGCACGCACTGCGGGGGGGGAGGGGCCCCAAAGCCTGGCTGACGCCATGAGCATAGATTTTCTCAAAATTTGCTTCACATTTTTTAAAATCGAATTTTTAATCAATTTTGTAATCAGCGATCAAACGTCTAAAAAATCAACTTTCATAAGCTCATTGGTTATCTTTAATCCATAGCCAAATCAAAAAACTTTTTCTTTCATTTGCTGTAATCCAGGTGATGAGAGATACTTTTCTTTAATGGATTTTCTTTTTAAACCTAAGTTACTAACAAATAAAACAAAAGTCAGACAGAGAATTGGATAAAATGCTAGGAAGATACAAAAATTCAAGTTATTATTACTGTATATATTTACACTAGCTATCGCATAAAAATTGAATTTTAAAAAAATCTAAAGCAAATTTCGAAAAACACTCTTCGAGGTTAATAGCAAAACGACCTATAGCTTCTACATGCCAAGTTTCATACTCCTGGGTTGCTTAATTTGGTCGGAATAGGTGAAACACACAAACTCTTTCTTTTATATATTAGTAGAGATTAGCAGTAGGGAGGGGGGGGGAAGACATGAGTTACTTTTTGAGAAGCAGCAGAGAAAATTATTGGCGTCATTAGTTCCCCCCTTTCCCATGCATTTCAATTTCATTTAGCAAAGTCGTAAATAACGTACGTTTGTTACGCTTTTTTCAAGTAAAATAGTATTACGATACTTGGAAAAGCAGATAGAGCATTTTAAATTAGAGCATTTCATGATAGATTTATGAGTATTCAATCAAATGAAGCATAATGAGAAGAAAGCATAATGAAATGTATCAGTTTTTTATTTATTTTTTCATGAAATCATTTTTGCTTCATACAAAGAACTCTCCTTCTTAAAAGTTGCAGTATTTATATGATCGAATTTAAGGTCCACACACACAGTTCATCCGGGGATTCAGAAATGAAGAATCATGTAAGGGATAACTTTTTTTCTTTCGTAAGAAATTTAAATCTAAAATTATTTTACAGTGTTGCTGTCTTTCTTAGTGTTCGTTTTTAACTGAGAAACCAAGTTATCTATCGTTAGAGATTTCCAGTTTTAATAAATATTATAAATACTCTCTAATGTTATACATGATTGGCTTCGTTTATTCAGACTCCGGTTGATTTTGTATTCAGTTAAAAGTTTAATATTTAATATTTTTTCGTGATGTATAAAGGTACATTATGTTATGGTTTGGCAATCATTTGTATAATTTTTTTAAAAAATATATACTTGCTGGAAAAGAGTGTTCTTAAGGACGAATGAGAGAAGATAAGCACTGAAGAAACCACTAGATTTGTTAATTCAATGTCAAAACGACTTCAGGAAGTTTTCAACACACGGAGTTATCCAACAAGATATTAAATAGCTCATTATCCTTTTTAAATAATTGTTACAGTTACTACTAAAACAGTAAACGCAGACTTTTTCTGCTTGATTTTTGTTCGTATCGCTACTAATCTGTCCTTATTTTCAAGGCTATGAAAGGAAACCGAGATTACTTTTGTTATTCTCAATACTTGGAATAAACTAAATAAAATTAATTTTTTTAAAAATTTCAAATTCGGGTTTTTAAAATTTTTTTCGTCGTTTATGTCAGCAGTAGTTGGTGAACGCAGACTTTTCTTACAAGTATATACATATATATATATGCATAAAAATAAGATCCGGCTTGGGGTCCAAGACCTGACCTTGCAGGGGGCCCAATTACTTTCCGTTACGCCACTGGTGATAACCCTACTTGGGAAGGGGGGGGGACGCAAGCATATTACAAAAAATCGAAAATAAAATATTTAAAATAATTATCAATTTAATAAAATAATTTGCAATCTGAATAATTACAAAGCAATACATACTCTTATATAATAAGAAATGAAATGCACATTGAAACTGATATAATACGCACTACTTCTAAATGTATCAGTTCTGCACAAAGTATTTGATAATTAATTTATCAATATTCAATTAAAAACAAGTTCAGTAATTATTAGTGACTCTCTTGGGCTTGTTATATACAAAATTTATTTACAAAACTTAATATTTATCTAATTAGTGCATTTATAATTAAAGTCGTATTGCATCGTAGTTTTAACATCAAAGTACATTTTAATTGCATTCAGTACATTGTTATCGTAAGAAGTGGGGCGCAATGAAAATTATGACTGAAAATTGATCCGCAAATATTGAAAGTTTGAGAAGCACTGCTTTATCGCGATCTACAACACTCTTTTTGGTATCATGAATTTCTTTAGATTCTAAGCAGGATGTCTATACACAAGGGCAGCCGAATTTACGATTTCTTCCAAATTTAAGATATACATATAAAAGGTTGCAACATATAACGGTAATCGTCGCAATTCAGTTGAAAGTAATTTTGAATTTGTAGGCATTTCACCTAAATTATTTTCGTTGTTTGTTCAGTGTTGCAAACTTTACTTATTGAAAATTCTTATTTTCAATATTTTCATTTTTTTTATATACTGTTATTTGAAAATAAACTTTAAGTTCCATGAAAAATTTTACCATATTATTACATCTTAAGAAACCTACACAAGAAGCAATTCCTTCCTAGTTACATTCTATTTTAATAACAATATGATTCATAATAAGCTAGTTTCCTGTTTCAATATTTCGCAATCTTCTCATATGATGATTTAATTTTACTGATGTAATTTTGTCCCCCCCCCTCCTCTGCTCTTGCAGACATGTTTTATTTTAAATAATAAAAAAATGTTGTACTAAATTTTATTGTTTATGCATATTTTTGTATCATTTCCTGTCTATCTCCATGAACCATTTTGTACCTCTTCCCCCTCTGCTAGATGTGAGTTCGGTCCTCCCGAATAAATTAATAGTTAGGGATTCTCCAACAAGGTTTAATAGCGTAGCATTACGTTTCTACTTCCTTTTAACGTCAATAAATATTCGAGCACATACAAATCGCATAAGATAAATTTAAAACTAAAATTATAGATTATTAAAAAAAGAAAGAAACCAAGTGGGGTTCGTTTAAGCGCAAACAACGCCAAGAAAGAGAAGACAGTAAGTATATATAAAAATTGTAGCTTTGTATATATTTAAAATATTCTCATATTTTTACTTTATTATACTTGATAGAATTCAACCAAGATGGAGCCCTCATTTCTTTTTTCTTGCACTAGGGCTTTTAAATACCTAGCTACGCCACTGTCTTCAGAAAATCACCTTTTTTCAGAGAGAGAGAGTTGGCGCAATTTTAAATCAGTAATGTCTTCAATTTTACTTCATTCCTTTAAAACTGCAAACGGTAACTCTGACTTTATTTTTGATTTATTTTGTATTTTCCCTTGAGACTTAAAAAATGTACAAACATTTTTATCATATTAAAATAAAATCAAAACATACATTTACTATTTGCTTTCCTTTACAAAGGAGGCAATGAAAATAATGGCCGGCTTAATGAAATCTAATTTAAAAAAATTTTTATTTTGTAAATTTTCTGTGTTACATTAGCTAAT
>BMAO01024671.1:0-35794 GCA_019973975.1 Trichonephila clavata
ATTAAATTGTGCCAATTTCAGCAGGCCATTTTTTTCGAAAATGAGCCTGTTGATGGTAGAGATCACAAGCGTTTATTTAACTTCAAATAGAAACATTCAAGACTAAAAGGAAACATCTCCTGTGGTTCACTGTCTTCCAAGAATTCTTATTCTATCTTCTCTGTCCAATTTAAGTTAGCTGAAACCGGACATCCTGTGGGTGGAAAGAATGTCCTTTGTGACCTCTCTCGGGATGGGGAGAAAGTTGCAGAAGAAAAAAAGAAAAAACATATCAAATGTCATGATTTAATGTACACACCAGCTTCGAACACTTCAAGCTTCAACACATAAGAAAACTGACTTTAAACGTACACAGTACAGTACAAGAAAATAAGATACATGGAATGAAATACCAGATTCACATTGCTAGATACACATATATAAGTGGAATTGCAAACAAGATAAATCAAATACATATTTAAAAAATAAAATCGTCAGAAAGCCAATCAAATATTTAAATGGGCATGTAAATGCAAGTAATTATTTATAGAGATATTTATAAATCAGAAAAGTGAACACAATAGATTTTAACGCACACAGACATAATTTTTTAATTCTACATAAAAACAGAATTTTGAAGAAATGCAATTTGCCGAACACTGCTCTAAGCAAAATATTGTTTTATGCACATTTGTCATCCTTAATGTAGTAATACCAAATATGGAAGATAATCGTTTGTATCTGTATCCTGAGGTCTGGGCTCATATACTTGATACAACAAATCATCACGCAGTGTAATTTTTATTTTTTTTAAAAAGATATAGTCGTTACAAATTTTACTAGCAGTATTCTGTCTAAAATCAAACTCCAGGTATTTAAAAAAGGTACCAGGTTTCCAAAGTACAAATAATAATATTTTCAAAAAATATTTTCATACGGATTTTTTCGTAACAAAAAAAAGTATTTTCAAATTCGGTCCAAATGCCGCCTCGGACATGGATCCAGTCTCCCCGCCCTAAAGCGGCCCCTGTTGCTGGTATAGAGACACTACTAAACACGATAAGGGGCTAAGTTGATAGATCATATGAAATTACTCCTCAACTAGCAGTATACATGTAAGCGGGCAGATATAGATAGATCAGGATTAGCTAATATATACATTTTCTTTTATTTCTATTTTTAGTTCTGATCACTTGATTCGCCTGTTTGATTTAACTGGTACAAATAGGTCTTTTAAAAAATAAAAATCTAGCATTTTTTTAGCATATACTAAAGTACCATAAGTTCCTACTGCATAAAATTAAATATAGAACATTGCTAAACATTAATAATATTGTGTGAATGTTGAAGTGTTTTTCAACAGCTTTGTTATGAAAATCATTTGCTCAAAGTCAAAGGAGCTGCAAGATTTTCTCTCTTAATAACTTAGTACCAAATAAAAACTATAAGAAACTATCTTTTGATAGAGGTATAACTCACTAAAAAGGAAGATTATCATTGTTTATAAGCGTTGTAAAACCATAGGCAAAAAATAATTTTCCCCCTATTTTATTTTCTAAATTGTAAAATTATTATTGAATTGAAAACTTAATTTCTCCAAATTCATATTGAATTTAACATTATTAGATTAACCATTTAGATATTTTCGTAAAAATTCTTTTTGAGAAGTTTTAATTAAACATCGATCCATAGTGCTCTGCCCCAGTACCGCTATTAAACAAAAAAGAAAAATCTTTTTATTGTGCTATTATCGGTTCCACCACGAATTTTGTAATCAGATGAAGGATGTTTGTAAAGAGCAGACATTTATGGACAATCGGCCTACACACTATGCAATATAATATTCTATTTTCCTAAACTATGATGTGTTATCGAGACTTGATTTTTCAATTACTGCTCAAAATTCAACATATTTATTCGTTTTATTACAAGTTTTTGTTTTGAGAAATTCGTAAGAAAAATTTTTGGTTGATAGACCATATACGGCTCGCGGCCGCCCCTTGGTTTGGCCGCCTGCGTGCGGTGCATGCGCTGCACACCTGCTGGATCGGCCCTGGCAACCATATTGGTGAAATTATATGTAATACAACACATGGTAGTCAATCTGGCGCATACGACACATGCAAAATCAGGGTCACCAACTTGGCACGTTATCTTGAACATTGGCATTGTTGTGGTAATATGTATCGTAAAATCTGGTGTATGGTGCACACTTTTAACACAAAAAATAAGATTGAATTTTATGCGTGCACGTTATATACCAGGTATAAAAATAAGAGCTTTAAAAAATGTGAGCACAGGAAAAAAAATTAGATTTCTACATAGATCAAAATAATGGTTATTTAAAAGAAATGGCATTCCTTATGAACTTAAAGGGTTGCACTTCTAGATGTATACTATTTTTTACTAAAGCTTAGAATAAATGACTTTCAAACTTTAAGAGCATGACTCGCATACATCTCAGGTTTCTTCATGAAAATGGGGGTGCACATTTCAGCAAATAAACATAAAAATTAAAAATTGCTACTTGAAAGTATAAGTGCATGTAATACGATGGTATACATGATATGCCAGATTTTATGGTAAAAACATAATTTTTTTCTACCTTTCTTTAATGAGTAAAAGCATAAAATATATTTATATTGGGTTAAATATAAAGAATCTGATATATATACTTAATTTATTTTCATCCAAATAAACAAAACACTATAGTCACAATAAAGGAACCATAAAATAAATGTAATGAAATAATTTCTTTATGAGAACTTTTAAGACATTTTCCATAAGTTTACCAATAAGCTAGAAAAGTTCTTTAAAAATCTACAAGAAATTAGTCTCTTAAAAAGATTACTAATTGAAAACAAAAATTTATTTTGTAGGCTTGCCTTTTTCAAGACATGCAAGCTATTTTAAAGTACAATATGAAAAATAAAACTATTCCAATGTAGCAAAGGAATACTTAAATTATTATTTGCCTATAAGCAAGTGCCCAAAAAATCAACAATGTGACTTATTATGAATCAAGTAAATTTCATTAAGATATGTGACTACCCAAAATTCGCAGTTTTGGTGAAAATTTTCAAAAATTACTTTTGTGTTTTTATTTTAAAGACTATACATTTAAGATTCCAAAAACACTCTATTTTTTTTCTATGATATCTAGAAGCAAAGTTATAGCATAATTAGTAAACTGGAATTGGAGTTAACAAAACCAGATGCTGATCCCTACACAAAATATTTTTAAGATATTGAATTTAAAATTTCAGAACATGTTTTATTTAGTTCTATCTGTGTTATGAATCAAAATCTAATCTCTGTGTATATACAGTGAACTCAAAAAGTGTTCGTACACTTGCAATTTCCTATAAAATTTATTGTTTCCGACTAATAAAAATTAATATTTTGGAATTGTAATTTTTTTATATCTGTAACTTGTTCTTGGTGGAATAACATAATTATTTTTTTAAAAATTGTATAACTATTATTTTTAAAAATTCATAATCAAAAAGCTCCTGAAAAATTACGCCACTAAAGTCTTAGAACACTTAACAAAAATCTCAACATAGCTTTAAATATTGTGTTTCTTTCTTAGTTTAGAACTTAGTAGGATATCTTTTAGTGTCCACAACAACTTTTGGACATCTTGATATAGATTTATTGAGTTTTTGTAATTTCTGCATTGATTTTCCTCCATGCTTCTGTGATTATTGTTTTTACTTCCCATTATGTGTTTATATGTCATGTTTTCTTTTTATTTTAAATCTAGTTCTCCCCAAATATGCTCTGCTGGGCTAAATAAATTGATTGATGAGGTGTTTTCAAACTTTTGGGTACAGTTATAGAGACACCAGCAGTGTACATTGAGAGCAGTTCGCTTGGCGTCATTATCCTGTTAAAAAATGAAGTCGTCTGAAATATCCAAATTTTGAGAGGATAATTTAAAATTTCTCTTTAAAATATTTAAATAGAGCTCATGATTCTCAATACCATCAAAAAATACCAAATTACCTAATTCTTGAAGTCTATTTACACCCCCCCCTCCCCCGCAAGAACACCTCTGTGTTGAAGTATAGAGGTGGAGGAGCTCTTGTTCCACATAAATTCACTGGATTAAATGCCTCATTTTTTCCTTTAAAACTATTATATGCCCATCAGAACCAAAAATGTTGAATTTTCTGTCATCCCAATCACTTTCCTGTCAATTTTGAATTTTCTGAAACTTAAGTCACAAGAATCTAGTTGGATGAATGAACCATGGAAGTGGAAGTGTTCTTGCGTGGAGGCGTAAATCAGCCACAAAATTAGGTAATTTTGATGGTATTGAGAATCATGAGCTCTAGTCAAATATTTTAAAGAGAAATTTTAAATTGTCTGTCCAAAATTTGATATTGAACACGACTTCATATTTTAACAGGATAATGAAGCCAAGCGTACTGCTCTCAATGTACACCGCTGGTGTCTTTATAACTGCCCCAAAATTTTGTGATAATACCTCCTCAATCAATTTATTTAGCCCAGCAGAGCATATTTGGGGAGAACTAGATTTAAAATAAAAAAACATGACATAAACACATAATGGGAAGTAAAAATAATAATCACAGAAGCATGGAGGTAAATCGATGCAGAAATTACAAAAACTCATTTAATCTATATCAAGATGTCCAAAAGTTGTTGTGGACACTAAAAGATATCCTACTAATTTCTAAATTAAGAAAGAAATACAATATTTAAAGCTATGTTGAGATTTTTGTTAAGTGTTCTAAGACTTTAGTGGCGTAATTTTTCAGGAGCTTTTTGATTATTAATTTTTAAAAATAATAGTTATGCTATTTTTAAAAAAATAATTATGTCATTCCATTAAGAACAAGTTGCAGATATCATAAAAAAATTACAATTTCTATACATTAATTTTTATTAGTCGAAATCATTAAATTTTATAGGAAACTGCAAGTGTACGAACACTTTTGGGGTTCACTGTATTTATATACTTCATTGCATTTAAATGTAAAAAATATCATTAATTTTTTAAAAAATCGAGTTTTTGCATAAAATTTGGCATATTTAAAAAACTTTTAAAAGTAATACATATCTTTTAATTCCTAATATATAAAGATGTTCCATTATTTATGTACTGTATAAATATTATTTGAATACATTCATTAGAATTTTGTGTAAAAGATCCTAATTGCAATTTTTCATGAAAGTTTACTAAACTCGACAATTTTTATAATCTATAAAACTCTCCAGAAAACAGCAAAAGGGTTGAAAATTAGTTAAACATGAAGCTAAAGAGTTTGAGCTATAAATATGGTGAGTTTAAGAAATGTACAACTAGTAGAACATTTTTCATATTGTATTTAAATCTTTAAAAGCATTGTCTGAGAAACTATGTTTTTTGGCTTCACGGTAAAGTTCCCAAATGGATTTCTTTTTAAGACATTGAATTAACATTTTAAGAAAACTTTTATTTTATTTTATTTGTATTATAGACTATAATCTCTGTGTATGTATTTATGCATTTTATTGCACATACAATTTGTGAGAAAAAACATGCTTTTTTTAAAAAAAATTGACAAATTTCAAAAAAATAATGTAAATCTTATCGCTTTAGGCACAGATAATGATGTTATTTGTGTGCAGTTTTAATATTATTTGAATATATTAATTAGAATTTTCAATACAAGGTTTACTGTAACTGCAATTTTTAACTAAAAATTCCCAATCTATGCAAAATAATTTAAAATTTTGTGGAATTGTATTTTAATTCCTGACTCAAGTGTAGTATAGGGGAGAGGGCCCTTTCGATTTTTATATAGATATTATTGGTTAGATAACGAATTCATTCTGGCTTCGGGAAACCTATCGCTAAGTGAAGTAGCTTGGCGATCGATTTTGGTCACCAAAAAAATTTGACATCGCCAAGTATCTATACTACACTTGAACCTTAATTCCTAGTTCTATGCACAACCTTTTTAAAGAAAAAAGTGTTTTTTTAGTTGAAAATTTGTTTCAATAAAATGCTCCGAGGGTAGCCACATACCTTAAATTTGTTTTTTTAAGTAATCCGCCAAAAAAAGGCATTTTTATCACATTTTCCCACTAAATTCCTATAAAAGCCTTACAAAATCAAAACAATCTAGTACTCATGTGTTCATCCGCGGGTAGCGTGGTAGAAACGAAAAATAGTTCGGAAGATTTATGAGAACTAAATTTGTTGTTGAACCCCAATCTTTAAAATATGTAGCCAGTATATTAAAAAAACTCTTTTAATCATGAATATCTTTTTAATTTGTTTGATAGTGTTAATTAACCATTTTTTGAAATTTTGAGTACATGTAATGTCTCATATTTGTAAAGGCATGCGTTCAAATCTGACATAAACAAACTCATTTCAAACTGAGTAAGTCCATGTAGTCATTTTTGAGTATTTCTTTTTTCTCCGTGCACGGTGGTAAGAAAATGTATAAACCACTGTGAAATACTAATCCGGATTGCGTGATGCATTGCAGAGGTTAAATATTAGAAAATAAATAATACGAAATTTTCAAACGCCAGAATAAATACAAAGATTTAAAATAATTTTAAATTTTATAAAATTCTCAAACGCCAAAATAAATACGAGTACTTAAAATAATTTTATGTTACTTATTTTTTATCTTAAAAATATTAGTTTATTTATTTAGTACTCACTATTGTACTGCTCAATGATTCTTCAATTAAACGATTCAAATAATAAACAAAAACACTATTTCAACAATGCACAGTATATATACATTGAATTTTTCACTAAATCCATTCAATTTCACTTATAAGACATATACAGCACTATACGTTAGCTGTATAGCTACAGATATACTGCTATAAGCATGTCGGTGATGCGAACGCACGAGATTTCACCCATCCAAAAAAAAGTGTCCAAGGCGAATAGCACACTGCGTGTGCGCCAGTCAGAGCATGTCGGTGACGCGAACCCATACGATTTTCCCCTACCAAAAAGTGCCCAAAGCCGCCAAAGAAGTTTTCACTTCAAAAATTCTTACGATTTACATTTTTTTAAGATATATTAAATTGCGGTATAAATCTGCGATAGAAATTTAACATTCCTAAAAACTGCCACAATTCACTAACAGTTTCCGGTTTTTTACAATTGATTATTGTTTCTACCTTATTAGGTAGAGGTTTTGGGTAATGAGATGGCCTAAAAATTCTATCTCCGGAATACCAAAAACAAATTTCGAAGCGTTGAGTTTAAGTCCATAACTGTTAAGTTTTTGAAGTACTTTAGTTACATGTTGCTAATGTAAATTTTCGTTTTCTGAGAAAATTAAAATGTCATCCAAATAGGATGACATTTTACAGGACAAGTAAGGATAGTTAGATTGAAAAGATGAGAGAAAAAAATGGCTATAATGTACAAAAGACATGCAGATGGTTTTTCAGATAGTAATTTAAAAAATGGATTTTGATTTAGTGGAAATGTGATTATCCTGTAAATAGCCTTATGGAAGACTATTGTTCAAGTTATTCAGACGATTTGCTGTCAGCTCATTAATATTAAATTATTTTTTAATGATTTTTTTAAAAACAAAGATTCCACCTGCCTCAGATTAGCGAGCTGATAATAAAAAGGAATGCTTTCCCATCTGTTAAAAGTTATTAATTCAATTTGAAACCTGCATATTATGCTTTGTTTCAGTTCCATATATTTATTTACGGAATAAAAAATGATTTTTTGGAAATCCCCCACGCCGCACAAATTGGTAAAGGAAGCAGTTAAATTAAGGAACAAAATCTTTTTTAAAAGTAGAAAACGAGAATGAACATTTACATCTGTCAAATCATCTTGAAAAGATGAATAATATTTTATTCATTTGTAAATGTGTGGTAACTTCTATTTGTATATTTATTTGATGTAAAAATGAGCAATGTATATTTTATTCATTTGTAAATGTGTGTGGTAACTTCTATTTGTATATTTATTATTTATTTGTATTTGATGTAAAAATGAACAATGTATATTTTATTCATTTGTAAAATGTGGAAACTTTTGTATTTTTAGTTGTAAATTTCAATTATCAATTTGAAACAATATTATCTGTATCTTAATGATTTATATTTTAATTTGAGCTATTTTTGTTACAATATATACATATATATCTTGTAGAGAAATTTTATAATACATATATATAATACATTTACTCATTATTTTTACATTTCATTACAGCTGAACAATTCCCTAAAAGTAAAATCAAATGTGTAAAAATAAAGAGTCTTGATCAAAAACAGCAATGAATGCAGTTTGAATATTAATTTATTATGACTATTCATAGTTCCTATTTTCTCTAATTTTTTTAGACTATGTTTGCAAGAGTAAAACATTTTATGTACATTGTTTTGTTCCCAAAATGTTTAATTATATTTAAAAACTAAGAGTTGAAATACCTGAATTTTTTTTAACTATGTAGTTTTTATTTAGTAAATTAGATTGTGATATTCATCTTGCATGCAATTTTTTACATTTTTATATAAATATATCTTATTATGTATCTGAATTGTGTACAAATAAAAGATTATGTATGTACAAAACCAAAGAAATTAAAATTTTGTTTCTTGAATCTATTTTGAGTGTGTGAAATTTTGTAGTTTCTTCACAGATCAATTTTTAAATCAATTACATGAAATTTCCATCTTGTTCTGATTTTTAAAAAAAAGCATTTATATAAAAACTTTCTTTCAGCAAATGCATCAAAACGCAAAAATGCATCACATTTTCTTGACCCTTTAAAAAACTACTAATTTTGAGGTAAAACTGCTTTTCAGGATCTGACTTCTGGCTATGATTCCTCTCCTGTCATATTGTATATCTTTGGCTTTACTTTATGTCATGGAGTAATTGAAACAAGTTAATATACTTTTCACCTTTGAGCAGGGAGTATCCTTAAATTTCAGAAAGTGAAAAAGATTTATACAAGCCTGCTCTCTCTCTCTTATTGGAAATTTCATCCTTTATACTGTTTTTATTTATTTTAAACCATTAATTGGCACTTGCATCATTAACTCACACATTTACTTATACAAGCCTGAAAAAAATTGGGTTGAGTAAGGATAAGGAATTGCTTAATGAGACTTTTTAAACCAAGCTCGTTCTTTTATAAGATTTTTCTTTTGATTGAAATATCAATCAGCAGTCCAGAGAAGGCCACAGTTCTGTAATTTTCTCTCCCCACACAAAATGAAAATCTAAATACAACAGCACTTTCTCTTCATAGTACACAACAAAAGAAATATACACAAAATTTATATTAAAATTGATAGGGAAAAAAAATCACTCATACACGAATTTAAGCAATACATCCACACAAATATTTTCCTTCAATTGATGGAATCAACAGGTCTGAATTAATGTCTTGTATCAGTAATTTTTAAAAACATTCCTATAAGTAAAAATTAAAATAGCATGTTGAGACTTGTTCACCATTTGACTTGTATAAAATATTCATATCTGCATTACACTTTTGGGAATTAATAGTAAGACAAAAAACAAAACAAAAAACTCCATCTGATGTAACAAAATTAAAATCATTTATTTACATACATTTCCTCTTATGAAACCACAAAATCAGGAATGTCTTTTAAAATTTCAGTAACTGATGGTGTAACAAGCTCATCTGCTTTATGATTCATTTTAGAATAATCTATAACCAATAGAAAGCCAACTAATGTTTCAGTAGCTTCTTTTGTATCAAAGTCAGCTTCCCATTTGTGCAATTCACGGATAACATAATAAACGGAATGCTCTTTTAGATATTCCCAACCTCTTTTTGTATAACACAGCTAAAAAAAAATAAAAGTTCAATTATATATTAAACTTATAGTACATATACATAGTACAGTACATATACATTTGGACAATATCAGTATCAAAGAATGCCTAATCACATACCTACATATAACAGCATCTATACACCAATTATTTTTAATTCAATAGTTATTGGTTTAATAATTTTAAAAATATATTGAAAATTGTAAGGTTTCAAAAATTAGTTGTAAGAATAATATTTTAATGTGAAAAATATGTAGCAAACTAGAGAAATTGTCTTTCCAAGATATAGTAAATTTTTCATTTTTTTCCTTTCTAATGGGCTGCACATTGGCAACTAAGCCTTTGCAGACATGGCAAGTTCCCGAATGTGAGTGAATATCAACATTGCACTATTTAGCTACTCGAGGGTTTTCTGCAACGGATCTTGCAACCACAAATGTGAGAACCATTTAATGGCAGCTCTCTACACTAAATTTAGTTGCTTGAATAAATTTTATTCAAGCTCTCATCAGATGCCAAAAAATGCACATATTTCATAAAATAGCTTAAAAAAAGTTGTTCACAAAATGGAAACCCTATTTGAATTGTATGACTGACTATACATAAGAAAATGAATCAAAAGCATTAACAGAAATAATTCTGTAAAAAAGAAATACTTCGGTTACCTTAAAAGAATTATGGTTTTAATCAGAAAACTTCGAGAAATTAAATTTGCTTACAAATATAAAAGGAAATTCAGCCTGAAAATATATTACCAGTGAAAGTGCCTGCACTAAAGCTCTGCGTATTATAGGTAACCTTTCTCTTTCCTTGGTATCTTCTAAATATTGACATTCCAAAGGCAGTTTTTCCATATCTTCCTCATCATATTCTTCTGAACCCATCAAAGGCAACAACAGAACTGGGAGAATCCCTTTTTCAAGTAGCATTACATGACTACCTAGAATATTTTCATTATTGAAACTTTTTTGTTAAATGTGAATGTATGTGCATAATTTTTTAGAATATAGCACTAATTTCATTTTGTACATTATTTTGAAGTGTTCTCTCTCCAACATAAATGGGAAACGCAAATAATAACCTATTCAGTATATTTATTACACTTGAATAAGCAAAGTGATAATTTTTTCAAAAAAAATACTATTAGTACAACTAACATATTTTAAGAGATAATGACTAATTATTGAAGCAGAGAATTGCAATCAATAATTTAAGAATTTAAAAAAATAATGATATAAAATACATACTCTGTTCAGAACAAAGATTTCTTAAAGTAATTGCTATGCCCATCCGTCGAACATTTGTATCCGAAGCATTGAATGAATAAAAAATATAATCCATCAATTTTTCATTTAGCAATATCAATCTAGGAAAATCAAAAACTTACATTGAGATAACAACAAAAAATAATAATGATTTGAATATTTGTTAAAAGATCAATTATTTGCACATTTCATACAACAGAAATATTCACAAATAAAAATCAAAATTTGTTAAAATTACATCACATTTATAATTTTTGTCATTGGCAAATATGATATATAAATAATTATTCCCCTTGAATATATAATTTGTACCTATTAATGATAATCAACATATCATTAACATGCACTTTTAATACAAAACTTATGGGTGCACATAATCTGCTAGATATAAAAACAGATTTAAAAGTAAAGAAAAGATATAAAAATTAAATGTCTTCATATACTTAAATGATTATTTAAAAAGGGAATGACATGCCTTATAAATTTAAAATTTTTCATTAAGTGTCTGATTTTAATTTATGTTACACTTTGAAGCAACACAAGGACTGTTGGTTGGCAATGGACCTAGTCATTTTAAACCTCGGTCAAGTGACAAAAACTATGTGTGCCTGAGCTCCTCATCCAAACTTCCACACCACATTAATCGGAGGGTTTTGAGCCACTAGATTTACCATATATATCTTTTGCTGCAGGTCTTCTGTAGCACTAGGTAGCATACTTGTAGCTGGCATTGTCGAATTGCGACCACTCGGTAACTGTGGCCACTTTTGATTATCAAATAGCATAATAAGTTCGTCATGTTCATCTTTCATTATATCTTCAAATCATCTTTACCATTGCTATGACTCTCAAATCCATAAATAAATTATCACTCATTTGCACAATCAGTTTAAAAAATTCTATACATAATTTTTTTAATCTTATTTTTGGCAATTGACCATTCAAAATTCATTTCACACTGCATATTACACCTAATTTTTTTTACACATTATATATGTTCCTTAGAAAACCGAGAAAAAAAATCCTGTAAAAAAATACATGTAACATATTGTAAATTTGGGGATATGTTCCTCAGTTTTAAAAAAGCATGCAAGATGAAAAATCTTTCCCTGAAAAACTGTGCAAAAAAATAATAATGAAATCCCCTTTACATATTTATAAAACTCAAACAATTCATTTTTATAAATCATAATGAATTGTCAGTGAATCAAAATCCAGTGAGTTTTGATACAAAGTCTGTTATTCGTGGTTGTTTTTTTTCCTGTTAGGTTTGTCAAGTTGATATAATTCTTGATATAAAGCTACACAAAACTTATGATTATGTTAAAATTTTAATGTACCCTCTGTGTCAAAATCACGAGTAAAAAAATGTTGTTCCATCCTTGTAGCAAACTGCAAGCCCTGTTAATAGCTGAACTTAATCTTCGACTTCATCATTATCTCTCTCAAATTCTTTATTATCATTAACTTTCAAAAATTGGTGATAAAATCATCCTCACCCAAAGGGAACAAATCCCAAAATTTTGGGAGGATTTGTGCTAGAACAAAAAATTTATGCAAAATAAAAAAATTCCTGAAATTCGTGTAAAGTGTTATTCCAAAATTGTGTAAAAAAAAAAAAAGAGGTGTAGTCCACTATCACAATCTTAATAAAGTCAAGTATATGTCTTTCATGTGGTTCATTCATAACTCCCAACAAACTAAAACTGACTTTCAAACTAGTTATTTCATATTAGCTCTACAAAGGCAATATTTATGCATATTTTAAAACAAATTCTAACCAATCACAAAATTTTACAAATATTATGATACTTGGAAATATTTTTTAAAGACGTGTAAATAATACATCATACACAGCTTATTGAGAAAGCTTTATTCATTTGTAATTATTATTTAGTTTCAAAGATCTGTATTTTATGACAAAATGATGCAATACCTTTGAGTTATTCCAATATTTTGAATTGGAGTTATAAATCTCTTTGGTGTAACACTAAGATTCAATACTTTTTTTAGATGTATTCAACACAAATTCAAGATATTTAAGATTGTTTCTCAAATTTTAAAAATTATGTACTGTACAGGTCAGCATTAGTACTTTACCACTTGTTTATCAATCATGACAATATAGTGAAAGATGCATATCTGATACAACAATATAGAAAATTCGTCAACAATTGTTGCCAATTTTTTGTACCAAACACTGAGAATTAATTAAGCACTTAAAAAACAATTTCATATCATTTAATTTCATCACAAAGAAAAATTTGAATAGTCCCTATTTACACTAATTACTTACAACTAAACACCCAATTTTTGAGGATAATAAAGTACTTTTTTCCCCATCAACCATCAGCATTAGTGAAATCACTGGCAAACAGAAGCTAATTTTTTTTATCAGCTATTAATTCCAAAAGGCATTCAAAAGTAACTGATATATTATTTTAATTGTTAAGTCACAACATTTGTGGCAGCAGTTTTTGAGCAACTATGTATTAGCCTCACTGCAGCCAAATTAATACCATGACGCACCATTTTCTACCAAAATCTGTGATTGACAAGTTTTTTCATATAAAACACATTACAATTTTTGTAGCTTTGATATCATGCGTGATTCATGTGTTTCCAATACAGAAGTGTCAGGTTTTTGTTCGGCAAAAATAATCTACAGGATAATATGTAAGTGTATTAAGACAGATGGGTATTACATGGGTCACCAACCAATTTTGCCAAATCCTGTCATGATATAAGAAAACAAATTTTTTGTTTGAGCATATGGGGAAGAGATTTCTACTATTGGCTGCATATTGTAGCACTTAGCAATATCTTTTAATTTGATGAATCAGTCCAATGGTATAATATATATGCCAACAAACATAATTAAAAGATATTGATATATTTTAAATCTCAGATAATTCAAAATTAATAATTTTGATAGCAGTAAAAGATAAATATTAACTTTTTAAATAATTTAAACTATTACAGATGAATTAAACAGATCTAATAAAGTAAAATATAAACAAATTAATACATACTTTTTTCTACTTGGATATCCTGACATGTTAGCAAAATATAGTGCCAGAAATTGAAATTTTTCTTTGATTTCACTATGGTTTGACAAGAAAACTTTAAAAATTTTGTCTAATAATTCAGCATCTGAGAAGCAGTCATTCTGTTGCAAAACCTCTTCAAAGCGTGACATGTTGGACACAATGTAACATATTTCCTTAATGAATTTACAATTTATGTCACAAATTCTATTCAATAAGGAAATGATTAAGTCTTTAGAGTTTAACAATGCCATAACTCCTTTGTGCACAGTTGAAATATTTATAACACATTTGTAGGTAAGATTTAAAGTTTCTTTATTGCAATTTGTCTCTCCCATATATTTCACTAAGAAGGGAACATATTTCTTAAAATATACTATTTCTAAAATTCCATCATATGTGGCTGAGAGACCTAAAAATCAAATGAAATCTTATTAAAAAATAAACTTGCTAGATTTACTGTCACTTGCGTATTAATGTCCCTGCAGCCAAATTTGTGCCATGCAAATCACATCATTTTCCACCAAAATGTGACTGATTTTTTCTTTTTCCAATAAAACACACAAGAAACTTTTTTTTGTTTTGGTATCATGGTGTTATTCATAGGGCCCAAATTTTACTGTAGTGATGTTAATGCAGAAGTACTCATTTACTTTTATAAATTCAAAAAAATTATTTCATTCAATTTATTTTAATAATTTCATTTAAAAAAAATTGGTATTTTCTAATGAGACTAAAAAAACAGTTGGTACTTATGTATTATCGCAACCTATTGGCAACATAATATGAACCCTAGAACGTAGTTGCCAATTCAGCGCATACAACACATATTTTCAGATTAAACTATTTGGATACATTTGTATTATCACAGCAATCATCAACTCTATTAATAACTTGCCAGGTTGGCAACCTGGATTTCCTATGTGTAGTGTGTACTGCATTGGCCAGCGGGTGCTTTATTTCATATGTCACCAATAGGTAATGATAATATATAAGTACCTAATTTGAAGTATAATAAATAATTTTAAAGATATAAATAAGAAAAATATATAAGTACAATAGATACTTTAGTACTTACATTCTCCTAAAAATGCCAATGTTCAAAATAACTTGCCAACCCTAATTTCTCATGCGTCGTGCGAGTATATAATGTTGCCAATATGGTTGCAATAATATGTAAGTAAAATACTTCGAATAACTCTAGCCATAGAGTCAGTCATAGGTTGGATTTTAAAAAATGCCCGTTAAAATTATTGAGTGGAATACACAACTAAAACAACTTGACAAAATGAGCAGAAAAATTTCATTAATTTATTTTTAGCTTAACTGATTGAAAGCATTCGAATTCTACTCCATATAATTACTACTTTTTTTATCTGCTATTCATTTCATAAATTAAAACTTTTTAAACAACACCTTACAATAGTTGGTAAAAACCCACTGCTCATGCAAAACAATCAAGTACATATAACAATATGGCCTGAATCTAAATGATTATATTAGCAACTATAAAGCAATAGTTCATGAACTTTTTCTAAGACCTAATGTATAAACGAGACATAAAATGTATGTATATGATATAAATGTATTTACAGGACATACTCTTTAAACATTAAATATTTTGGAAGTGTTTTGAGGTGACTGTTTTCTTGCAGTTTTAAATTACCCCTTCACTCTGAATTTTACACCAATTTATGTTTAATTCAAATGGAAATCAAGACTCAGATGTTTAATTTTTCAGTTCATGATAAGTTAAATGTCAAACTTTGCATTCCCTTTGTCACCAAAATATTAATTTTAGACAACATTGCTCCAATTTATAAAAATTTGAAAAGAAGCTAGTTATGCTATCCTACTTCAAATTTATAATTGCATTCTGCTATGTTCTGGAGAAAAAAAAGATTGACAGTTAAGAGACAGTAAAAATTAAACATATCATTGTCACCCAGAAATTAAGGAAAAAAATTATATTAACATGACCTGAAATATGATTGTGTATTAATTGAATTTTTCTTTAAAGAAAAAGTGATATCTGATTGACAAAACATGCTTTCGTAAAGAATTATTGCTGTAATGCACATTTTAAAATTATGATTACATGTTTGAGTTATACTTACCTAAAAGATATTCAAAGCCAAGGATCCTAGGACCAAGTCTTGAAGCCGTATTTTGTATTATATACAAAAGATCTTCATGAACTTCAGAAGACATGATTTAAAATATTTTGCTACAATGAGATACCTACAAAGGAATAAAAATTCAGATATCAGACAGAGAAATTATTGGCTCAAATGTAGTACAGGGGGGCCTTTCCACTAGGCGATTTTTTTATAGATAGATACTTACCCAAGTAAGTATAAGCAACCATGTTTATATATTTGGTCTGAATAATACAAATATGAAAATACTGCAACGATATATCTATTGGTTTCTTCAGCCACTAAAAGTTTTAATCTGAAGAAATCTTCTATTTCACTACGTTGAATGTTTTATTATTTTTAAAACTAATCGTAATGTAGGAAGTTCTTATGATCCATATATGAAATTTCATATATAAATCATTTTTAAAGTTAAATTACAAATTCTTTAAATTTCAAGTATCGGGAACAGAATATTACTTACCTAAAGAAATTCTCGCTGAAACGTATTCAACAATTATGTCCAACAAAAATGATAAATTTCTGGATATGATATAAACGGTATCTCTTCTCGGTCAATACTTAGAAGCACGTGCAACATGCTAGGAAGCGCTGTTACATTTGAAGTACCCAAAAGCACTATCTCATTGGTCCTTGATTGCTTGTTTGATTTCGTACTTTTGGGGTGGCAATTTTGGTGGCTGTGCGTAAGTGAGTGCGTGAATATTAACATCACACTGTTCAGCTACAAGATGGCTTTTGGCGACGGACCGCATAATTTTGAACCATGGTCAAGTGACGCGAACAACACCACAGCTAGCACGCTTTCTACATCACACCAACGCGAGGACGTTTGAGCTCTTGATAGATTAACGTGCATCGTGGCCCTACTCGGCGGATCTTCAGTGGTACTGGACTCGAACTCATGACACGCTAGCCATGAACCGATGCCTTGACCACTTGGCTACCTCGGCCACTTGGTGGCTGTGGGAACCTAATGGTCAAGGTGAAGGACTCGTGGCTGGCGTGTCATGAGTTCGCCCCTAGTACCGCTGAAGACCACCATACAAAGAGGGCCGTTGCACGCAGAGGCAGCGTAAGGCATGGGCGGTGTGGGCCAATGCCCACGGTCTCGCGGTGCATAGGGCCTCGCACCTCAAAGTCGAAAAGTAAGGACAATCCAAAAGTGCACGCTACAGGGTTTTTTATAATTAATAAATTAGAAAATCGCAACTCTATATGTTTTTCGCCATAAGGTATTGATAAACTGATGTATCGACTTTTTTAAAAAAAAAACATATTTATCGGTGTAGGAAAGCAAATGAATAAAAAATTCATGCAAATATTGTTTTCTATTTTCTTTCATTAAAAATTTCTAAACTTTTCGTTTCCACTCATTTTCGCTCATATTTAGTCTGGCAACATTAGCTGGAGTTGAGCTGCTATCACAGGGAGACCCGGTCAGACACAGGCCATAATATGGAAATTCCCATCATTAGAAAACTAATTTAAGCATGCAGAAGCAGTCTCACTTTATGTTTCTATATAATATTATAAATTTTAAAAGAATTTGATGTGAGAATAAATAATAGTGGTACTGGGCATTTTCATAAATTATCAATCATAGCAGATTTAGGCACTAAAAGACATAGAGATCAATGGAGAAAATGGGAATCTGGTGCATCAAAAAGAAAACGAAAAGCAGAGTCGTATCATTACATGTAAAGTATGAGTTATTAACACGCGTCAATACCAAAAGTAAATTATGGCAATCTGTACAAGCCCATTTATGCATTACTCTTGAACATTAGCGTACATTTTGTAGCTGTATCAACGAGTATAGACAAACTTAATTCGGAAAATGCTTGTCTGATGTTCGTAAGTTTATTGAGAAAAGCAGCTATGATTTGCCAAAAGATTTTAAAAATAAAACGGTAGCTAAAAAGAAAAAAATGTTTGATTATGAAGGCGGCGAGCAACCTATAAAGTCTTTCTAAAGCCTGTATGAAACATGATTGAATTGAGATTCTGTGATGAGCAATATGGATTTATGATTTATGTTTTTAAATCAACATTTTGAAAATTTTGGTTTTCTCTATGACTTAAACAAGTCAAAAAATATTCCAAAAGAGCAAATACTGAAAACCTATCAACATTTACACTCAGTCCTGCAAGTAGATGAGAGCAGTGACTTCCAACTTTGTGAGTTGTTTGAAGAATTACAAAATATGATCCCAAATTTACTCTACTCTATGACAGCGTGAAACATCTGCTCCAGTATGTCATAGAAAACAATTTGAAAGAGATTTTTTTCAAATATTTACATTGTCTTTTGAATTTTGTGAACATTACCTGTAAGTACGGCATCTGCTAAGAGGAGCTTTTCAAAATCAAAACAGATAAAAACTATGCAAGAAATACAATGGGCCAGGAAAGACTTTCAGCTTTGGCAGTTTTATATATTGAAGCAGATATAGCATCTAAGATAAATTACGAACCAATCATTAAGGATTTCCGCAAAAATAAAATTAGAAAATACTATTTTTTTTAATTTTATTCTTTTTTTTTTCATTATTGTTTAATGTGCAAAAGAAATATGAGTAAAAAGTTTGGTTTTTTTCTTTATGAATAAAAATTGGTTTTTTATTCTATAAACCCTCTTTTTACGACACCAGAGGGCCTCGCGAAATGTATCTTGCACACATTGAGTTCAGGTCTGACGCCGCCACTGGTTGCACGTTAACTATGCCAGGCTTCAAACGTTCTCCCGTTGGAGTGGTGTGAAAGTTAGGAGAGGTGGTGTCAGTTCAGGTGTCGTCCTCGTAATTTGACCAACATTTCGAGGTCCGTCATCAAAAGCCCTCGAGTAGCTGAATATTCCGACGCAACATTTCACTCACCCACTCAGCAGTTTTTTTGTGAATCAATGCGATTGAAAATTAGAAAAAATAATACATAGTTAAAGTTTCTGCGTAATATCTATTCCTCTTTCATGAATTTAAAGCTTGAACTAACAAGGACAGGGATGACGAAGGAAATTAAGTTCGGAATGAGAGTTTTGTAGTACATGGAAAGGTGAGTCCTCTGAAAAAGTGCACTGACGAGTTGCTGGCGTAAGGATCGCATATTGTACAAAAATACAATCAGTAGTGCATCCTCAATTGGCATTGACAATTTTTAATGAAATGATCCGCTATGCCTACCTACCTTTCCAGGTTTTCTGTTGATATTTTTTTAGGAATTTTCTTAACGAACTTATGCGATTCATATACAAAGGGATGTGGATGGGAGTTCAACCACTTCCATAAGAGAGAGGTACGTGTATGCTATTAGGATTATGTTTTCCAACAGATAGTTTTTAAAAAGTTATTCGTGTAAAAGATCATCTCTTGCAAGTTATACGAAATATCAAATCATTTCCATTTTTTTTTTTTCGTTTTCAATGTCTTATGATAATTATAATCCTAGTTCTTGTTTATAAAAAATTCTAGTTAAAAAAAAATAAAAAACACGCTTTTATACTGAGTTGAACTAAAAAGTAAAAAAAAAAAATAATTCTTAATATAAGAATAAAATGATTAACGAGAAAATTAATGTCTTTGGGGTAAAAGCGTGGAGTGCTCTATATCAATTGTTTAATTTCTTACTTCAATTCCGAAATAAGTTAAAAATAAGTTAAGTGTAAGAATGCAATACAAAGCACCCCACGCTTTTACCCCAAAGATATTAATTTTCTTGTAATCATTTTATTCCTTTTTGGAATTATTTTTTTACTTTTTAGTTCGATTCAATATAAAAGCGTGTTTTTTAGTTTTTTTTAACTAGAATTTGTTTTTCGTTTTTTAGTTCGATCCACAATAAAAACGTATTTTTTAAAAAGATTTGTAATCTATTATTTATTCATTGTTGAATTTATCCTTGAGTTTGATATTTGGAGCCGGAATTATACGTGTCTGCTGGAATTAGTCTTGTTCTTCGAAAGATATTAATTAGCGGGCCTGAAGAGCATTTATTGTCTTCGTTAACGAAATGTATCGTTATCGTTTTATTTCAAAGATTCCGTCTCTATACATACAAGTTAAACTAATAGAGGAGTGTAAGAAGAAAAAATTCGAATTATTAAAATTTTTTTAATGTACCATGTTTTTATAACGGAATAAAAAGTATAAAATTCCTCCTTTTCGCTTTTTTTTTAAACATTTTTTTTTTCACATTCTTATGCATTGTCATCCACTTCTGAGCTATGGTCCAAATTTCAAGTCTCCATCTCATTGGGAAGTAAGTTTAAAATAAATAACAAAATTCCGCGCGGACAGACATACAAGAAAGCGAGTTAACAAAAACATCGTAATATTATTGCCATTCATATTATAACTTCTAAACGTAATGCTTTATAAAAACGAAAAATATGAAACGGAATATAATTTTTTTTCCACATGCACGAGTCTTTTTTTTATTTTTATTTCCAGAAAAATGTTTATATTATGGCTAAGAAATTGCGACGCACCCACCCTCCGCTTTCTCACACAAAGAACAGGTTTTTTTTGTTTGGTTTTATTTCAATTAAAACCACCAGTGTATTTGATTTGAGGTTTACACCTTAATCTTTTAGTCGCTAAATCTGGAATTAGTCGCCAAATCTGGGAAATATATGGAATTAGTCGCCAAATCAAAAATGGTATATGCAATAAGTCGCCAAATCTGGAAGTGATATATGGAAGTGATATATGGAATTGTCACCAAATATGTTAATCATTATTCCTGACGATCCTGATCAGGACAATGTAACAAAATTATGAAATTATTGTATTGTCATCGGTCAAGTGTGCAAAATTTCGAATTAATCTGACCTTTTAAAGTGGGTAAAAATCGAGTTCAAAGATTCCGTTACATACAAGTGAAACTTATAAAAGCGTGTTAAAAATGATAAAGCAGACATTTGTAAAATTTATTAGCAAACCCTACCAGAAATTATGTTATGACAGCACAATTATAACTTTAATTTACCTGCATTAAAATTCAGTTGAAATAATTTAATTCTATTTTAATTATAAACATTATTTGTTTTAAAATAAAATATAACCTCAATAAAATAAAACAGAATTATTTGTGATTTCCTTTATACAATGTTTCTAAGATCTATACCCGAAGACAGAATGGCAAACGGGAGTGAGAGTTGTCTTGACGTCGCACTATAAAGCTGCATGTGGGCTAATGGGGATGGAACTCGCAATTTTGAAACATGGTCAAGAGCTGGCATCTCCCTCTCCTAACTTCTACACTACACAAACGGGAGGACTTGTGTGGTGTAGAATTTGTTTAATAGGGTTTCTTATTTCCCGGTTTTTCCGATTTCCGGGAAATCCCCCGGGAACGTAATAGTCATTTTTCGTATTCCCGAAAAAACCTCAAAATTTCGAAAAATTTAAAAACAAGTTTTTCTATTTGACATCAATAAAAAATTATTAAGAAAGGATACATATAAATTCCAAAACTTATACTCAATTATACATTCAGCTAAAAAAAAAGTACAAAATTATAAATATGGTAATTACTTCTTTTTAAAATGTGATTTTAGAAAACATAAGCAATCTATGTTTTTATCGCTCAGCCTAGTTCTTAGCTTTGTTATAAATAATACTGCAGTAGAAAATGCTATCTCTAGGATTTTTAAAATAATAGATAGTAAAATGATAAGTGATGATATTAACATGTTGATAGCAGTTCATACAATAATATATATCAGTGGCGTAGCGTGGGGGGGGGGCAGAGGATGCCATGGCCCCGAGAGGCATACGAAAAGGGGCGGCGGCAAGCACCGCGAAATTTAAATTCAGAAATATTTCAAACTCCAAATCAAAATTAGTGTGCTGGATTCAGACTCGATACCTCCTGATGCATAGCCCAGTAACATGACCACTAGACAAAAGTGATCACTCCTGTCCGGAGGCGTTTACTGGTTTACTTTAGATACTGCCACATTAGTTGCTACGCAATCGCATTCGTTTTTATGTGACTTAGGTTTCTGGCAACCGGTATTGTGTGAAGTCAATGATGCTCAAAATTATTTGCAAACAGAGGGACTAAAATATCCATCAATGTGCTCAAAAAATGCGGGCTTTACAGACCGTATTAGAAGCTAAATGAGAGGAATTAGTGGATGATGCTTTAATATATGCTAAAAGTTTATGTGAAGAACTTGAAATTTCTTTTGAACCCCCCCAAGACGAATCAGGAGGAAGTATTTATTTGGCGATGGAAGTAAAGATGTCCAGTTATCGTACGAAGATGACTTGAGGAGAACATAGTTTTCCTCAATAAATAGAGTAACTGCTGAAATTCGAGAAAGATTCCAACAGTTGCAGAATCTAGCACAAAAATATGCCTTTTTAAGGCCTGAAGTGATATTGAGCATGAACGAACTTAACTGAGATCAAGCTCCTCAAGACATTAATAAAGAAGACTTCCAACTTGAGCGCGTACGTCTACAAGCTTTCGTTGCTGCAACAGACCCAGACTGTAAAAAAGAACTCATTAGGTCCGGCTCTCTCTGGGTTTATTACAATATATAATTGAGTCCAAACTTGAAGATAGCTTACCAAACATTGTCATAATGTTGATAACTTTTTTAACATCTGCCATCAGTAATGCCAGTTGCGAGAGAAGCTTCTCTAAGCTAAAATTAATCAAAAATTATCTTAAATCGACTGTCCACGTTAAAGGCTTTATCACACTTATACGTTTGTAGCAATTATTGGTCCAATTCGTGCAATTTTTTCTCCGTTGGCATAGCAACGACTTTCGAACTACTTTTTGCCAGTGAGCTGAAAAAGTTGCTCCAAATAAAAGTTGCTTGAAATTCCAGCCAATGGGGTTCTTCGGCACCCTATGTCACAAACAAGATGGCGGTAACGACGGTAGCTTCGCATCAGATATGGCGTATAATATTTTAATGGTGTACAATATTTTAACTGCTATTTCATTAAATTTAAAACAGAATGTACTCCATCAACAAAAAAGCGCGAGCGAAATAAAAGAAATAATATTGGATGGTCGTTTTCGAAGCAGAAAATACCGCGAGTTATGTTTTAATGTAGAGAAAGAACCCGGCTGACGTCAGAGCATGGTGTTTTGTTTCCGTAACCCTTCACCATTAGATAGGGCTAAAATTTGGGCCAAAAAGTTGCACGAAAAATTTGTGTGTGATACGGCCTTAAGGCTAACAAATTTAGCTATTCTGGCAATTGAATATGACATACATATTGATATTGATAATTGTATGAAAGATTTTGCTATGAATAAAAAACACGAAAAGTGCATTTTTAGTCAATAAAATTTTTTTGACTTTTACTAATTTTCTTAACTAATAATTAAAATAAAGAAGCAACAAATTTCCGGTTGGCCCCAGGCGGCGAAAGCCCGCGCTACAGCAGCGTTTCTCAAACTAGGGGCGTGATAACCCTACAAGGGAGGACACGAGCATATCGAAAATAAAGGTTTCAAAAAAATTAATTTACTGGAATGAATTAAAACAAAATATTTCCTGACATCTTAAAAAATACTCATTTACACTGATATAATTTATATACAGGGTGTCCAGCCTTAATGTGACCCAATAGCTAATTCCCGAACCTTTCGGTTTAGATATGCAATTCCAATTTAAAAAATGTTTTTAAAAAGTAAAGAATGTTTTTACGTGCTTTTTGGACCAAAAGATGCATTTACAAAAAAATTACAAAAATTAAATTTTATACGGTCACTCGGTCCTATCACTTATATTTAGAAAAAGATGCAGTACACAAAAACAAAGTAAACACAAAAAGTTTCATTTTATTACGATAAAAACTGACCGAGTTATGCCTACATAAATTTGAAGCATCGGAGTTGCTCAGAAAAGGAGGTCGTATATAAATTGAGTTTAGAGCACAGTAATTCACTATCTACAGAAAGAGCACACAAAAAAAATCATAGAAAATTTAAAACATCGTAGTAAACATCATAGATCGACAATTTGTATTGCTGTATGGCAAAAAATAAAAATTAAATTGAAGAAATACAACTTGTACCGAAAAGATCAAACCACCTTTTTTGTTTTAACAAATAACAACAAAATAATACAGGATTTGTCGTTCTAATTCTAGCATAATGTGGAATGATGCGCCAATCATGATTCAGTGGTTTTATTATAACAGAATTACCAAATTAACTTAAATAATGGTGAAGGCACGAGACAAGGAATACGTCTCTTGCAACTCCCAGTTTTATACAAGCGCTGAACTGCGCGGGATTGTGCAATAAGATGGATGTCTTCGAGTGGGAAATTTAATGGCATAAAGTCTTGCCACCTCTCTCTTATTTCGATTACACTGCCCATAAAACATTACCATTTCGCAGTTTCTTCATTTGTATACATCTCGTTCTCCCCTACTAGAATTCGTAATAATAGAATACGACTGTATGCAATTGCAAGCGACTACACAATATATTTTTAACGTTCGTCATGATCAGCAAAAACGCAGAAAATCAGACTGAAGCCGTAGCATATAAGTCTATTTTTTGGAACTCCTTTTGAAATATTTTCTTCGTCCAAAATATTTTATTTTTTCTACGTTTTACAAGTATATAGAATAAATTTTTTTCTTAAGTACTCAATTATTGTATGAATAGCGTATGTTTTTAATTTTAAAAAAGGTTTACATAAAAGTGAAGTGCAAGACCAAAAGTTTTCTGGCAAAGCTCCAACTAATTTCACTTCTGAGGCGGCCCCTTACTAGCTTCTTGAAAATAGTCGAGAAAATGAATAAAATACATAATTTTCAAAGTTCCATAATTTGGTCAGTTTTTATCGTAATAAAATGAAACTTTTTGTGTTTACTTTGTTTTTGTGTACTGCATCTTTTTCTAAATATAAGTGATAGGACCTGGGGACAATATAAAAAATTAATTTTTGTAATTTTTTTCTAAATTTGTTTTTTGGTTCAAAAAGCACGTAAAAACATTCCTTACCTGTTTTAAAACATTTTTCAAATTGGAAGTGCATATCTAAGCCGAACGGTTCGGGAATTAGCTATTGGGTCACATTAAGGCTGGGCACCCTGTATATCATCTGGCAATATTACATCATCTCTACTTCAAGCTATCCATCACCTATAACGAAATAAAAAAAATTTGTTTGATTTGTGCTGCAATCCCTTGATGAGAGTTTTTCATTACGTTTTCTTTTTAAACCTAAAATACTACTCTTTCAGAGAAAAAACAAAACCCAGACCCAGAGAAAAAGTGTAGGAAAATAAAAAAAATTTATCACTCATTTAGGGAAGTTGTAAATAATGTGTTTCTGTTGCGCTTTATTCCATGGGAGTTTTATGATATTTCAAAAACACAGAGGATTGAAGGACTAATTAGGAGATTTTTTTTGTGAGCATTCTGAAACATATAAAACATAGTGAAAAACGTTATACACAATTCTTTTTTTAAACTAACATCCATATTTTTACATAAAAATACACTTTCAACCTGGGAGTGGTCGGAGAGGCGCAAAGTAACCCAAGGCTTACGAAATTATTAATTCCGGGAAAACTGTTTATTTGTTACCAATGAACTTGACAGTCTTCAGAGGAACTAAAATGTATTTGTCACATATCTCCCTCTTTTTTAGGGGGGGGGGCAAGCGTTTCTTTACAAAATCTTAGAAAAAGCGATGAACATGAAAGGAAAATGGAAATGCCTGAAAATGACATTCCTGTAATGTTAGTGAAAAGTGACTGTGATTTGCGTTATTTATTAAGGTCTCGCACATGTAACACATTTTAGTTCTGTTTTATTGGATTTTTTCTCAAATTATCCAACAAAAATTGAAAAGTTTTTGAAAGTAGGTAAGTAAGCTTTCTCTTAGTTAAATTACTCACTAGAATTGTGGTTTTTATCGTGTACAATAAACATAGTTATAAAAAAAAGGATTGGGGTGACTTCATCCCGCGCGACCATTAACGTTAGTATCGAGTGCGCGCCTTCTCCCGGGTTAAAACATTTCGAAGTCTTCTTGCTTTAAATATCAAAAATAACACACAATTATTCTTCGTCGGAATTTTACATTCTGTTTCATTATTTAACATTAATTCTAATTCTGTGAGGCTTAAAATTACAGTTGATTTTGCGAAAGAGATGCAGTCTATGGACAGCAACTCTTTGGCAAAATTGTTTCCAACATGGTTTCTACGATCTCAATTGCTGCTGGCGAAATAAGCTCTCTTCGCCAATGGTGTAAGGCTTTTACATTTAGTATTTTGTATGATACTTTGTAAGAAGTAAGTATATATATATATAAAGCTTTATCATTCACTGACAGCGTTTTTTTTTTAAAAAATGCTTTTGTTTTTCATATGATTTTAATTTTAATTCCAAGAACTCTCGAGGCTTGTTAATTTACTCACATGAAACGTTTCCAAAGGACTTTTAAGTTAATTAGGTTTCATACTGTCTACTACCAATATATTTTTGAACAAATGACACTCACAAGGGCGTTTCTTCTCAATTCACTTTAGTAGTGGTAAATCAAAAATTTAAATATTTTTGAGTGAGTGAGTGAATATCAACGTCGCACTGTTATTTTGAATCACGGTCAAGTGACGAGGACGACACCTGAGCTGGCACCCTCCTTGCCTAACTACCACACCATACCACACCAATGGGAGGACGTTTGAGCTCTCGACAGACTTGACGTGCATCGCCTCCCTACACAGCGGATCTTCAGTGGAACTGGGCTCGAACTCATGACACACCAGCCATTATCCGATACCTTGACCCCTTGGTGGTGAAATTGCTACCGCGGCCACTAAATATTTTTGAGAATACTTACTTGATATAATTTTCGGAACTATGCTCGTCTGTGCTGATGCTTTATTATTGTCGAATGTTCGCTTACGACTTAAAAAATTATCCATATTTTTGTTAATCTACTGCCGTAAATACTTAATACCGTGAATTACAACTGAAGAGCAAATTATAAAATGTACATTCTAGGTAGATTCGGTAGTTATAGAAGTCTCGACTCGACCAAGACTAACTGGAATTCTACGAGGTACAGTATTTTTACATGTTTTGTGCAGACGTCCGATAAGTTGCCCAGACTCACGCAGATGTTCTAGATGTGATGGATATGATAGAGAGCAACATAGACCATATACTATTTTTCCAATGACATTTCTACTTTTGGAAATGGGTGGTGAAGGAAATATATCTTTAATTAAATATTATTTTGCAATCTGCTCCAATTTAAAAATTAGTGAAAGTAATAGAATAACATAATAATTACAAAATTTAATCCTTATCTTGTTCATTTGTACGGTTTATAATTAAGTTCGTATTGTAGATTTAGCGCCAAGTTCATTATTATTGCATTCAATAGCTTATTATTGTATAAGGGGGGGGGGCGATAAAAAATAAGATTGAAAATTGGGTCGCCAATAGTGAAAGTTTGAGAAGCACTGCGCTACGCCATTATATATACTCTATACCAGTGGTCTTCAAACTGTGTTCCACTGAACCCTGAGGTTCCATGAGCCATTCCCAGGGATTCCACAACTCACAACAAAAAATCAAAAAAGAAAAAAATTGTAAATGTGTATGCAAAATGGTATAGCTGCAAATATCTAAAGTTCATCCCAGTCATTAAAACTGAAAGTTTTATTTATACAAAAAACTGTACTTACAATACTTTTTTAACTTTTTTTACAGTATGTAATAAAAGAATATTATAAAACATTTTTTTAAATCTGCTAGCTACCAAATTAAGAATATTCCTGTTGCTTACTAACCAAGGTTTCAGGAAATAAATCTACACTCGTTATTACAATATTTTAGCAGAACTGGACAGTTTTCCATTTGAAAGTGCACCTATTTTCATTTATGAAAAAAAAATCTATTAGAAACGAGAAGGAACAATTTATCGACATAACAATAGATTGAATGTTAATCTAAATTTAAACCAGAACATCTCCTAAATTTTAATGGGAATAGTCATACAAAACACAAAGGATTAATCACATAACTATAAACATTTTAATGTAAGTCGGATTAATTAATGTAAGTGAAAAATATGCCTCAAGGGAAGCGGCTGTAAAAATAAAATATTAAAACGAATTCAATGAAGAACATTAAATACAACTGTAGATAGCTTCAATAGACATAGACGTCGACAGTTTGTGAAAGCCCTCGAATAGCTGAATAGTGCGACGTTAATATTCACTCACTCGACAGTTTGTGTAAAGAAATGCAAGCATATAGCCCAATTATTATATGTGGTGCATGAGTAGGTGACACTTCAATCAGAAATTAATATTACTATAATGAATAAATTATATTAAAATTGCCTTTAAAAATTTTCAATAACAAACACAATGCTTTTTTTTAACTGCCTTTATATAAAAAACTTATAACATGTTGATCTTCTTTAAATATTATTTAAGATATATTCTTTTAAGTGAGTGTGTTTGTGGGGGGAGAGAAGGGGTTCCCTGAACACAACATATAGTCCTAAGGGTTCCGCGAGCCAAAAACGTTTGAAGACCACTGATCTATACCATAACTGCAAACGATTTAATTAATTTACTGTAATAATTCACAAAAGGGTGGGTGGTACACGATGCCGTAAAGAAAGAAATGAACAAGAGAGTCCAAACCATGCCCTTATCCTGTTCTCATGCTGTCGGTTGACAGCCCGGGACACGGGAGTTCATAATTAGTGGATGTTGGAAAGAATGTCCAAAAAGCAAAAACAAAGAAAGGGAAAAGAGTCAGAGAGTTAAGGGAAAATCTCTCTCGAACCCAAACTGGAAAGGTAAGAACTGAAGGGGGGGAGCAACAAATTTGTAGCACCCTATCAATACCTTATCGAGTTTCACTTTTTATAATCAATTTTCATTTATTTTTTAATCAATCTTGAATAAATTATTTTTTTTGAATTTTGCTACTAAGGGATAAATGGTATAACACACACACAAATACTTGAAAATTTATTTGCCGCTGGAGTAACGGTTATGTACGTTAAAAATATCAATTCTTGAATTTAAGAGATTTTACTTGTGCAACTGATTTTCGGTTTATGAAATTGCTATATTTTTGTTACATAAATATAACTGAATATTAATGCAAGAATCTCCCCCAAAAGTTTGGTTAAAAAATAATAAATAAGGAAATTTGCCAGTTTATTTTAAAAATTTCTCCCCCAAACAGTTTGGGTGTTCGTTCCTTTCTTCAAACTGCTGTTTCAAAAATAACATAACATTTTATTAAAAACAAGTTCCAAGGAAATTTTTTTAAAAAAATTAAATAAATAGCAGTTTTAAGTACCAGTACTTGCGTTATCAACGTGAATCAAGGTATCAAAACATCGTTAAAATAATCGTGCTGATAGACTACGAAATGAATCTCCATTAAAAACTAAATACTTTTAGGTAACGAAGCTATGTTTGACTGACAGACAGGACAAACAGGACTAAAAATATCCTACGACAAGCTGCAGAAATTCTCACCAAGCTTGCATCTGCGTTATTCTTTCTTTTATTATAGTCTTACTCTACAGGTAGGGAAATGGACATATGTCTCTCCAAGGAATTCGGGGTCAATGATCGCAAATTACAACAGTGCGTCCAGCTAAAAATTATATCGGGTCAAAATCCTCATGCATGTCAAAACTAGATACTTCAGATTACATAAGCCTTATGTCGTTCTCGGTAATTCCCAGTAATGAAATATAATTCCCGGAATACAGAGGCAGATTAAGCGGTTGTGGTGGACCTGACGGCCGCCGGGAGCTCAAAGCTTGATGAATTTCAGTAATAAATTTAACGTGCAACAAAAAGATCTTGAATCGATATTGCAACCCCAATTGTTTCCCCGCAATTGAATCGTGTAGCAAAACCCGCGCGCGCGTGTAGCATCTTTCTTCCGTATACCTGTATTTTCGCAATCTGTACAAAACTTTCTCGCAAATGAAAAAAAATCATAACACCAAGAAAAAATTATTGTAGACTGATGAAACTTCTGCAACATATTTGTCTAGGTAAGTTATTTAATTAATTAAAGTTTCAAGATCACATGTTAATGTAATCGTTAGAAGAGCCTTTTCAAATGTGAAATAATGGTACATCAAAAACTGGTGCAACCCCCAGAATTTTAAATGCAAACATGTAAACGTCCTTTAATATGCCGTACATGTACTGGATATCAGTTTGGGGGACGAAATTGCATGCCTGTAGTTCTTGATTGGTCAATATAAAGTTGTTTCATTCTGGTTGTGGATGACGCTACCGTTGCCGTCCAGTTATGTCCCATTCGTGCTCGATTGGAGAAAAACCTGATGATTTAGCAGGCTGAGGTAACACGTTGATCCTTTACAGAGCATCAAAAGAGTATGAGGGATCACGTCATTTGTAAGGTGTTAGACGTAGAAGTTATGTCGTCCTACTGTCCTACATGTAAGAGACTTCAGACTATGCCAAGAAACTCTGAATATGAGTCGTCAAAAGCCGACCACATATGTCAGTGTAACTTCACGGGATCTTCGTCAAAAATGGAAATTGTGGGGGCTTCACGAATATTTCTTCGTTCAGAAAAAAACCGCAGACTTCAATACACGCAATATTACGGGGATGGTGATTCAAAAGCTTTCATGAGTGTGAAAGACACTTATGGAATGAACAGTGTGACAAAGTTTGAGTGCATTGGCCATGTACAAAAGAGAGTGGGCTCGCGTCTAAGAAATCTAAAAACAAAAACTAAAGGACTGTCTGGTAAAGGCAAATTAACTGATAATTTTATCGACCGACTTCAAAATTACTACGGAATTGCTGTACGCAGTAATGTCGGTAACTTACATGCCATGCAGCAAAATGTAATTGCTGCGTTATATCACTGTGCATCAAGTGATAAGAAACCGATGCATGGTCAGTGCCCAATAGGGAAAGACAGCTGGTGTTATTTTCAGAGGGGGGGGGCAAATGGAACAAAATGTACCACAAAATATGCTGGTTTATCAAATGATGTTTTAAATAAAATTAAACCAGTATATTTAGAACTATGCGACAAACAGATATTAAGTAAGTGCTTACATGGACGCACGCAAAATGCAAATGAGTGTTTTAACGGAATAGTCTGGCAAAAAGTTCCGAAAGAAGTATTTGTTTCGCTCAAAACAATTAAATTTGGGTCGTATGATGCTGTTATACATTTCAATGAGGGATTAAATGGGTGCCTCAAAGTTTTTAATAAGATGAATATTGAAAATCCTGGGGTGTTTACCTTACGGGGATATAAACATTTAGATAAATGCAGAACCCGTGAATCGATTCATAACGCAGACCCCAAAACAAAGAAACATAGGAAAATTTTAAGAGCCCTTAAAAAGAAAAAAAATATTGTTTTAGAAGTTAAAGATGGAGAGAATTATAAATCTGGTGAATTTTAATAAGAAAGTAAGTGTTTTTCTTGTAATCAGATTAGTTTAATGTTATTTTTGTCGTTTTCTCAAAATGAGTTTTTTTACATTTTTTCTTACCGCAAAACACAATATCTCAAAAAGTTATGCTTGGATGAAATAAAAATTTTATATATATGTTTTTTAAATACTAATACAGGGAATAGACCTCTCTTAAGATTTTATGTTGAGTAGACATTTTTTTTATACAGCAATAAAGTGAAAATTACAATAGCTTTTAAAGAAAATTTAAACGTTAAGAAGCTCGAAACACAATAGCTTCTCACGTAATGGTTATATTACCAAAATAAGTGTCTATTCCCTAGATAAGGTTGTATGCTATATTATTCAATTTACAAAATGTCAATATATTTGTTTTATTTCCAGTTATCATGTTTTGCGTAAAGTCTTATTTTTGCTTATTTTTTCATAAAATACCCCTTTCACAGAAAAAATGTGCACTAATAAGACTTTACTTGGGTGTTTTTCTGATTTTAAAGACCCATAAGGTCATAAAATATGCATTAACAGGCAAAATTTAGGTTAATTCAAAACATTTTCTTCGAAGGTGTTCTGTTACCTTAAGCGAATAACGGGAAATTTGAATGAAAGTCATATTTCAGATGTATAAACACACCTATCAAATTTCTTTGATACATCACAACTTCTTCTAGGTGATGGTATTTTTATTTCCACTATGAATTTCCTTATGAAGTACCAGGAGTATGCATTGCTAACAGACGGCGCCACGCATATATGCAAACAATACGAAACCATGACACGTGATTAGCGCGTTTTTCACGTAGTGTAAAAAAGGCGCTATTTAGGACGCAAATTTCGTCTTCTTCTTTGTTCCATATATTGCCGTACCTTTTTCTCAGCCAATAATCAACCAATTGACCTCGGGATTTCGGCATTTGGTCACATTTGTGCCCTAGATGAGCCGAATCATATTTAAATTTAATAATTTTAAAATTTTTTATGTATAGTACACACACTGCTTTCTGTTAGTAAAAAGTTCATTAGTTGCATTATTGTAAAATACAACATGTGAAAACGCGCTAAAATTACTTGGCCATGCCAATGATTAGTATCTTGTTTTTTCATAGTTTGACCTTTGACACTCATGTTTAGTTTACATTTGGACGAGTTTCAGCGTGCAATGTATTTTTTTTACTGTGTTGAAAATGTCGAATTTTATGCCTTCCGACCACGATTTCCGGACAGCATTAATTTTTTGTTACCATCTGAAGAAAAATGCTACCGAATCACATCAAATGCTTGTAGAAGCATACGGTGGCAATGCTCTGAGTCGTGCGCAGTGCTACAGGTGGTTTGAAAAATTTCAAAATGGTGATTTCGATGGGAGAAACGAGGAGCGTGGCAGACCAGCAAAAAAATTTGCAGATGCTGAATTGCAAGCATTACTCGACGAAGATGATGGCCAAACGCAAGAACATCTTGCAGAACAATTAATTGAATGTTCACCATAGCACTGTTTCCCATCATCTCAAAGCAATGGGCAAGATAATAAAGGTCGGTAGATGGGTACCACAAAAGCTAACGGACCGTCAACAGGAAAACCGAAAAATCGTGTGCGAAGTGTTGCTTGCCCGCTACAAACGCAAGTCATATCTCTATCATATTGTGACTTGTGATGAAAAATGGATTTATTTTGAGAATCGTAATCGATCATATGTTGACCCTGGACAGCCGTCCAAATTGACCGCAAGGCCGAATCGCTTCGGCCGCAAGATAATGTTGTGTATTTTCTGGGATCACGAGGGACCAATCTATTATGAGCTTCTCAAACCTGTCGAAACCGTTAATACTGAACGCTATAAGCAGCAATTACTTAATTTGAACGATGCTATACATGAAAAACGCGAGCAATACAAGAAACGGCAGCACAAAGTGATTTTCCTTGATGACAACGCACCTAGCCACCGTGCTAAGCCGACCAAGGACATCGTTAAGGAACTCGGCCGGGAGCCCTTAGCGCATGGTGGCTTATTCGCCAGACTTGGCTCCTTCCGATTACCACCTATTTGCATCATTGGAACACGCATTGGCTGACCAGCGCTTCACTTCTTACAAAAACGTCAAATCTTGGCTTGATGACTGGCTGGCCTCAAAAGACCAATCATTTTTTTGGCGTGGTATTCACAAATTGCCCGAAAGAAGGGGAAAATGTGTAGCTAGCGATGGATATTATTTCGAATAAAGAAATATTAGCAGTTTTTGCAAATTTATTATGTTTTTTTAAAAAATCGTCTCATTTCATTTGCATACACCTGGTAAATGAAATTATGTGATGAAAGATATGTCTAGTTCAAAACAAATTATATCAAGCTCTAATATTTAACGTGCATTGGCCCTCTCTACATGGCGGGTCTACAGCGTTACTAGGCTCGAACTCATAACACGCCAGTCATGAGTTATCTTGACCACTGTGTGTTTCTGAAATCTTATTTATATTTTAAAATTAAAAAGGAAAAGATATAATATATTACAAAAATAAAACATGAATCTTATAAACCACTTTTTTCACTAATGCTCTGTTAATATTCTTAGTTAAATCATAGTCTTTGAGGATATTTCGTGTAAAATTTATTACTATCATAATTATTCTGAATATTTCTGAAAAATGTAAAGGGAGGGAGAGGGTTACTATGAAGAAAATTATTTTTTTGAAGAGGGTTTATGTTGGAAAAAACTTAGGGAACTCTGCTCTACAGAAAGAATAATACAAATAAAAGGGTTGCAAAATATAAATTTGAATGTATCATACATTTTCTAATAATTGTTTATTCAAAAAAATTAGGTTAAAAGTGCATTTGAGAGCAATATTATTAGCCATTTCATATACAGTAGAACGTCGTTTATCCGAACGTTTATTATCCGGAGCGTCAAATATCCGAACGGAAGTCCGAATACGGTTTCGAACAGTGCAATGCTTAACATTTGTTTCGCGTGAGGCCAAAAGTGACGGGAAAACCCAAGATGAGGGATATTTGTGGAATTTCAGTTGTGTGATTTGGTAAACATCTGTGCGGAATATTAGATAAGTTTGCTTCCAAGTGAAGGAGTGTGTACGAATTATTTTGTTCAGTCGATGTAGAAAGCTGGATGGCATGCGATGCAGAAGACTGTGGACTTCAAATGCTAAATGATGACGAAATTTTACTTCCGTGCAAGAAGAATCCAACCCTGTCGACGATGAAAGGGATGAAGACGAAGACAACACACACAACAACAACGAAAGTAGCAGGGGTCCATCAAATACTGACGCGTTACTGCGTTATAGACAGCTATGGAGTGCTACGAACAACAATCAGAGTGCTGTCCTATTCAACTACTGCTGATAAAGAGAATCAGAGGCCTTGCAGCGAAAAAACAAAGGTGTACAATGTTACAGCGAAAAACAAGTGATTATTTTCCACAATAAAGGTAAAATTGCGACGTTTTGCACCTATTATGCTTTTTCTACAGGAACTTTTCCCGCATAGGGTGATTTTCAATATTCGTATAGTGTCCTGTTTCATATACTGCATGTATCTCTTTCGGTTATCCGAACAATCACGTATTCGAACGGTGTCCGGTCCCAATTGATTCGGATAAACGACATTCTACTGTAATCTTAACATATATCTAATTTCAAAAAATATATATGTCAACCTTGAATTATGAATATATTTTATAAATTTATCTCTATAATTTGTTCATACAATGTAAAGCACAAATAAGCTTGTTCAATTTATTTCAAATAATTTCAATAAAATATGGAGCAAATTGTTGAATACGATGCTTGATATGAATTAGATTAGAGGATCGACGTTATTTAAATACGTCTCGACAGTGAATGAGGAGAATTAATCTACTAGGAGAGAAGACATGTAAAAGAGAAAACATCTCAACAATCTTCTATAAAATGTCAACAAATATTAACAGTTCTAGATTAATAGATATTGTTACAAATTTTGTATAAAACAGTGTAAATAATCTGTATTTGGATGTGTAATTCATTTATTAAATCTGTAATATTCACAAGCAACGCCGTCCCTTAC
>BMAO01024672.1:0-34152 GCA_019973975.1 Trichonephila clavata
ACCATCGATATTATTTCTTTTATTTCGCTGGCGCTTTTTTGTTTATGGGGGTAAACAGAAATGGAGCATCATTTTGCTTAAAATATTATACGCCGTTAAAATATTGTACACCATTAAAATATTATATGCCATATCTGATGCGAAACTACCACCTTTACCGCCATCTTGTTTATCACGTAGGGCGCCAAAGAACCCCATTGGCTGGAATTTCAAGCAACTTTCATTTAGAGCAACTTTCTCAGCTTACTGGCAAAAAGTTGTTCGGAAGCCATTGCTATGGCAACGGAGTAAAAATTGCACGAATTGGAACAAAAATTGCACCAAACGTGTACGTGTGATAAGGCCTTTACTTTGTAGGTTGGCCCTAATGTTCTCCGTTACGCTACTGTACTCACCATATCATTATAGTGAAATAGCATTTTAACTTGTGACTGCTTTGAACATCACCACTCATTCTTAAGTAATGTGTACCAATCTTAAAATATATTTATATTTCATGGTAAGTACTCGTATCAGTGTGAACTGCTTAAGCATTTTAGTTTTTGTAAAATCAATTTTTTTCCTTAGCTAAAAGGTCATTTGCATTTTTTTTTTAAAAAGAAACTTTCATTTATTTGTTGAACATTTTATAGCAACCAGTTATAGCTTCGCTCAAAAGTCTGTTTAACATAGTCAGTACTTTTCCCTTAATTTTGATTCATGATTAGATGACATGGTCGGAATCTAAGTTGGCACCCTTCACTCCACCATCATAAGTTTCATGGGCTCATTTAATGACGTCTACGTGACAAATAGAAACACATGTTCTCCACTTAACTCAAAGCAGATATTTAACTAATTGTACTTTTTGTGCTATTTGCAAAACTTTTAGATAAAACTTCAAATTTCATTTTTGGGCAAGCATGTTCAAATGCTATAAAAAATTTCTGAAAGATTTTAAAATTTAAAAAAAAAAATTATTTTATGCATGCATTTTTAAATGAAATGCATTTTGCATACCTATGGGCGTTATTATTTTTGAGAAATATGTACTTTTTTTAAGAGAACGTTTCTGCAAAGAGCAAAAGTTGGCAACAACGAAGGCCAGGAACCGATTGGCTGGAAACACATGATTGCTTTTATCCTGTGACTATAGCAACACATGAGTTTTTGAACTGATTGGTTAGGAATACGTGGTTGTCATTATCATGTGACTATGACATCACATGAATTTTGTCAATTGAGAATTTCGATTTCCACACATTTAAAGTGCATAAGTCCTGCTATATATGACGATTTATGAAAGGAATATTTTCCTTCTTTCTACTCAATGGTATAATGAATCTGTTATTTTAACAACTGGGGTACAACGCAGAGCTTAAATTCCTTTATACTAGATACATTATTTCGGAATAACTGTTTCTGATTTTCCATTTTTTTTTATTAATTTTTTTAAGATATCTTTTAGAATGTGGATACAAAGTCGACTGCAAGCGCTTTGATAACAATGTTTCTAGTCTAACAATAAGGCGAGGTAAGAAAAACTATAGGGAGTTCAAGTTCATATATTGACATCAAAATTCTGTTAATTGTATTCTTATATCCAATAAGTAGGGCGTGTTAATATGAAAAAGGGTGTGGACCATCGTGCGCTCCACCTTTAATTTACTTTACGAATTAAAATAAGGTGTTTGAAAAATGCAATCTATCAATGATAATTTATTGCAAGAATAGACATACAAATATTATCAGATATTTCTAATTATTAATCTGTTCCTACGTGTGCCAGAATTACTTCGACCTATAATTGTGCTAATAGAACTTCTCCTCATATGGACAATTAGTGATCGAAAATATAAAAGAATACAGTAATAGTCATTACTATTGAACCCCGATTAAACGAATTCATTAAGACCGAATATTTTGTTCGTTATTTTGGGGTCAAAACGAAGTATATCTTTTTGCTTTTACCTTTTGGAAATTCTATATAATAAGTAATTACACAAAAAATATCTATAATTAGAAACCACGCACTTTTTATTCAACAGCTAAAAATATTATTAGTGAATTATTGCGCAACAGTTAATTGGAACTTTTAAAAATACTGAATAATAGATGTATGATAATCTTTTTGATTCTTGATACAAACTATTTATTTTTCAACTTTATGAAGAGAAGAAAATTCTCCATCGTTTACACTCTGGTGCATGGAATATGTTTTGATAGTTTCCAAACAATGTAAAGCATTAGAAAATGTAATAGTTTTGATAGGAATTTAATTATCAATTGTTGCTTCGATAAATCAGCAATTTCTGCAACTTCAGTTTATCATCAAACGTAACATAATCATTGAAGTCTGACGATATCCCTCGCGTTGAGGAGTGGGATGACATAAGAAAGGAATTTTCTGTCCAGTTCAAAACTCACTCGAAAGGTTACCCTCGTAACTCGCTTGTACCCTTTCCCGTCGAAATTTAGTGCTTTCAAGAAAAATCTTTTTCTGCTCCGGACAAACAAATATGTCGTTAGAAAATAAATCCAATTTTTTCTAAAACTAACTGGTAAAAAAAAATTTTCAGCTGATTAAACAATTCGTTATATTGGGGTTTATTATTCGTTCAATAGAAGATCTTGCTTTTATTTTAAACGAGGAAAGAGAAAAATTCGTTAAATAGAGATCTGACTGTATTTAAATTAATGACTTTCGTAATCAAGATATTCAACCTAGATGTTACACTCAGAAACATGTAGATAAAAACAATTGAGAAACCATTTCATGAATTGTTTGTATTTAAATACCTAATTCTCAATGAAATGACAAATCAATATAATCATTTAACATTATTGTAACCAAAATTCAATGAAAAGCAATTTTTTTTACAAAATTGATTTTTTTTTTCAAATTAAATTTAATGAGCTTTAGTTTTTGAGTTATATAAAACAATGTTCCTTAAATATAATAAATCATCAAATATATAATAACGAAAATAGTTGTGTAATAAATATTTTTCATAGGTTAAAAAGATTAAAAGTTTTCTTGCAGTCATTGTACCTTTTTCTTTTATTGTTACGAATAGAATACAAAACCAGGGACGTCTTAAGGCATGGGCCACCGAGGCACAGGGGCCAACGAGGCCCCTGTGCCTCGGTCACAGTAGGAGCCATGTTTCGTTCTCGATTCAGGCTTAATAAGACAATTATTCGAATACTTTCACGGTCAAATGTTTTTTCATATTATACTCTCCGAAAAACTGAGAATATAGGACGACATGTCAACTGGCTACATGTGATGACCGTCATCCATTTATATGCCCAGACCTACCACCATACACCATCATTACTCATTCAGTCAAAAGGTGGCAGTCGGTCGAGCCGGTTTGTGCGATTGTAAGTCATGCACATTTATTTGCTTAGGGTTACTGTTTGAACGAGTATTTGACAACGTATTCTATGTACTGTCTACTTTTAAGAGTCATATGTTTGGCCTGCATTTGTGTAGGGTCCAGAGTCTCTAGAAGTTTTAAAACGTTCCTGTATAAGATACATCTTTATACAACACTGTTACAAACAATTCACTGATTGGTATCGGTTTTAGGGCCTCTGTTGCATCTAGATGTCATCAATCACACATCAATGTTAACATGATGTTAACATCAATTGCACAATCGAGTATCTCACGCCTTAAGCAAGTCAGTACATTGGCGTAGTATGGAAGTTTGTAGAGTGGGGTGACAATCACGTAATGTCCCTATCACGTGGTCCTGGTTTAAAATTACAAGTTCCATTGCCAAAATCTATAGTATTGCTTATAAAAGTTGTAGAAATAAACCACTGACCTCAATCAATTCGAATTGAAGCACTAGAAAAGGGAAGTTCACGGAAAAAATAAAGTACAGTTGGACTTGTATGTAACTAAGTCGCAAAATACCGAAAAAAAGTTCATTACGTAAAACATTCGTTAAATAGAGGTTATCTTTGAAAAAATTTTAGAAACCACTTTAAAAAAATTTTAAATTCATAAACTTCACATATTATTTTAAAAAGGTATATATATATTAATACTTTTTATGTAAATTAACATCTTTAATTTATATATCTTACCCATCAAAAAGAAATTCGCAAGCAAAACAAGAAACAAAAGCACTATCCAGGAATACACCGTATTTTCTACTTTAAAAAATAATTTTATATTAAAATTAATGAATTTTTTTTAAAGGCATTTTCTAATTTTAAGCCCGTAAGTAATTTTACACATACACGTACATTATTTCATAGTCAGTAATGAAAAGCATACAATACCACATGTGTCCTTAAATTGAATTTCTCTGAAAAAATCTATTAATTTTATTTGAATTTATTTTGTTTGAAAAATTACGACAATTTTATTGCTCTCGGTGAGTTAGGCACCTGGTAAAACCAGTTCAAAGTCATTGATCACCATAAAATGTGCTTAAAAGAAAGAATTATTTGAAAAATGTCCAGAAATAATTTTTAAAAAAGGAGAAAAAATCAAATCACAAGGAAAAAAGGTTCGTTAAATAAAGTATACACTTCGCTATTTGGAGTGATTGAGTGAATATTAAGGTATCCGAACACGTTCGGAGTACTTTTTAACAAAATAGCATTCTAAAACATTATAAATGTTCTTTTAGGACTCAATACCAATAAGTATTATTATATTTAACTATCAAAATTTAAAATAAATAACCTGAATTTTACCAAAATCACAATTATAAGTGAAATTTTACAAATATTTTGGAAAAATTTCAAAGCAGTTAGAGAAAAAAGTAATAAACACATATTAGTAAAAGTATTACTAAAACAAATTAGATGCATTTATCTAGAAAAGGTACTAAAATTTTAATTTTTCATTAAAATTTGAAAATTTTAGAGCTGATTGAGTAAATATTAAAAGGACTGTTACATTTTTTATATGAGACAATTATTTAAATAACAAGCCATAACTCAAAAAGTATTCATACAATATGAAATATTTTAATACATTCTCTAGAAAGTAACATAAATATCAGGTTCAAAAAGTTTTATAGAAATACATTCGTAATATTTTGAGTTACAGACTCGCCATGATAGATTTTGAGCAATTTATATAAATGCCCACTTCTGGTAGATCAAAACCCCACTTCCGGTTTTTCTAAATTTATAAAATTGATTGTAACTTGGCCTCTAGGTATCGTAGAAACAAAACAAAGTATGTTTTGTAAAGTCAAAAGATAGCTAAAGATCAATAAAATAAAAAATAAAAATATCTGTCTTGCTGAATTTGGTCATTTTCAACGTGTGCGGATACCTTAACGTCGCACTGTTCAGCTACTCGAGCACTTTTAGCGACGGACCTCGTAATTTTGAACCATGGTCAAGCGACGACTACGACACCTCGCTATTTGGAGATTATTCTACGAAAAAAATAGTAAAATATTCTTGGTTCCAAGAAAGATTTCGCAAAATAGAGGTTCATTATATGGAGGTCCGACTGTAATTAGGAATAAATATATATTTCTCAAATGATGTCTGTCGAAAATTATTTAGTGAGAAAGAGAAATAAATTTGAAGTTTAAATAGTTCGGAAAATAAATTCAGTTTTACATTCGACGATATTAGACTTGATAATAAGAGTAAACGATATTTCTAAGCGAAATTGGAAGGAAAATTTGTTTCTGTCGCGTTCTTTTTATTGAAGCACAAAGCTTTCTGTAACCAGGGACGTCTTACGACTCTTTTAGGTCCTGGGTCCCTACACAAAAATAGGTCCTACCTGAGATCTTTAAAAGTAGACAGTATACAGTGTACATTGTCAAAGGAAACAAATAAATGAGCACGTCTCACAATCTCAAAACCTTAGGCACAAACCGGTTTGACCGATGGTCGCATTTCGACTAAATGAGTTAGTTGAATGATTGTGGAAGGTGCTAGGCCGAGGCCTAGACATGGACAACGGTCATCACATGATAATACAGTCTGACCCCTTTTGCCTGTTGGCATGCATTTTGAAATTTCCTGTTTGCCGGAGAATATGTACGGGAATAATATTTGACCATTAAAATTATCCGGATCATAATCTTATTAAGGCAGAGTCGAGAACGAAATGGGGCCCCCACCAAGGGTGAGGCCCTGGGCCCATGCCAAGTTGACCCATGCCTTAAGACGTCTCTGTCTGTAACTATACGACAGTTTCATTGGATTCTCGTTTTATAAGCTGATACATTTTAAAACATCTGCTTCGTCTCAATTTTGCGCTTCAGTGATCCAGTGGACGCATGCGTTCATGCCACGAAAATTGTTGAATTTACAATTATATTTTAGTCCAAAGTTGGTGCCATTTCATCCACACAAGGATGCCTCGGAATATATATAGATATAGATAATATGCTTATACATATGCATTTTTATAGCGTAAAGTCCCGAAAACGTGGCCTAATGTGCCGGACCATTTTTAATTGCCTTAGCGCCCTAGGCAATACAAATTATAACGACCCCCCCCCCATGATTTTCAGAGCTCCCCCTCTTTTTGTTCTTACCTTGCCAGTTTTGGTTCGAGAGATTTTCCCTTAGTTGTCTTACTCTTTTTTTTTCTTTCTTTGTTTTTGTTCTTTGGATAGTCTTTCCATTTATCCACCAACTATGAACCCACCATATTCAGGACTGGCAACCGGCAGCTTAAGGAAAGAATAGTAGCATGGTAGGTCCACTCTTGTTTATTTCTTACTTTACGGCAATCACGGACCCACCACCTTTTTGTGAATTAGTACAGTAAATGTATGAAATCGTTTGCAATTATAGTATAGAGTATACATTATTGTACGAAGTTCTATATATAAAAACCTGTTAATTATCATCGCTTATCGCTTTACTATCTATTACTTTTAGGCATCTTTATTCTTCGTTCGAATCACTGTCATTGTACTTGTACAATAAAGATTTTCTTCGAGCTTTGGCCATTGCAAAATCGTTAATGACATCATTACAATCAGTTTATATTGTAATATTATTTTGAGTGCATAGCAACATCAAACTGTTAACTTTTCATTTTTCCGAATGTCTCAAAAGTCGCGCACATCAACCTTTGTGGGTGAGTTTTAAAGACAGATGAATTATATTAACAAGCAGAATAAATGACAAAGAAAGGTTGAACGGTTATCTTTGTTGTCAGGTGTCAGACATGGTCAAATCACAGTAAATGTTCAAAATGATGTCCGCTTTCCTGGACACACAATAGAATTTTTTTATCAGGTTAGTTGACACTTTACGAATTAATGTCCGATATTACATGAAGGATATTATTCTTAAGTTCATCAAGTATTTGGGGATTTTTCCTCAAGGTGAAATTTTTCAGATATCCCCAAAGGAAATATTCTAATATATTTAAAAAAAATCCATTGACTCTATCAACTATAGGAACCGTTTTAAATTGCTTTGTGCAACAGAACAAGAAATGCTTCATTTTAAATTAAATTATAAATTGCTCAAAACAAGTTTCAATTAAACCAGTGTAATAATCTTATGCAAATGCAAACAATGTATAAGCCAAATTGCACAGTACTGTGTCATTTTTTACATACGTCATCATAGCCGCGCGATTCTGCGCGGCTAGAAATGTTTTATCTAAGAACTGAAATGAAAGAATTTAGTAATGGGCTCAATTCAAGACTGTCACGTGATAAAGACAACCATGGAATTTCCTTTGGATTCAAAACTGGCTTTAAACAAACTTGTGCTTGTTGTTCTATTTGCAAAATTTAGATAAAAACTCAAAATAAAATATTATATATATAAAAAAATCGTGAAAATATATTTTTCAAAATTAAAAAAATTCTCAATTCAATTTTTTTATACACGTACTTCAAAATCAAGTGCATTTTGCTTCCTTATGCGCGCTATTATTGTCGACAAAGATGAACTATTAAAAAGTAAGTTTCTTTAAAAAGCGAAAGTTATCAGTAACTTCAGGACTCGCTTTCCCCCCACTTGAACTTTGTCTGCCAGCACCATTTAGCCACTCCCCCTTTCCACGGTCGTTCCACAAATCAGGTAGCTTCCTATCCACACAGGACTTCCACTTTCGTCAGGCAGCAAAAGACACTTTTATATGGGATGGAAGAAGTGCATTGTATTGTATCTAAAGTTAGTGCTTATAGTTATAGTCAGTAGAAAACTTAATCTGGATACTGTCAGCTAATCTTGAATATTTCTTTAATGTAATTACAAACTGCTAATGCTCAGTGGTCCACCGTTTGACCGTAATTGACTTAAGGCCCTTTTCTGTTATAAACTGATTGGCGTGTGACTATGACGTCCCGTGATTTTGGTCTATTTTTTATGTTTGTAACAAGGCGTGGAAAATATTAGAGGCCGAATGCAACACTTGTTTAACTTCAAATTCAGATGTATACAACATTTTTCTATCTCTTCAGGTACTTTTATCCCTAGCTGCCTTAGCCTGTGCTTCCGTTTACGAGCTTCCCGAAGTTCACGACGAGCACCACTACGAAGAAATCCCTGTGGCTGTTGCACACAAAAGTTATCATGCTGTACCATTGCAGAGCGTATCGCATTACCACCCAGCTCTCTTAGGCCACCACTACCCCGTCAAGAAAGTTGTAGTCCATTACCCCAGTGGATTGTACCATGGACCCCATGGATTAGGAATCTACAATCCTAAGTTGCATGATGAACTTGAACAAGCCTACTACAGAGGTTAAATTAGGTAAGCAGTGCATTGTCAATTTTTAGTAAGGGATATTTCGAACTTATATAGATCATTCGTTTTGAGGAAACGTTCTGTTTACTTACGAAACCATTCCTCATAACATTTGATTAATGGTTCTGTTTTTATCCACTTCTCCGTTTTCCATATCAAATCCTCCAAATAATAATGTATTTTTAAAATAATTTAGTTTTGATTCTAAGGTGAAACGCTTGAGTCTATCAATTAAAGTAATAAAAACCTCAAAGATATATATTTCATGAAAGTTTCATCGAAGGCATCACATGTCATTATTTTTGATAAGGACATAATTGACAAAGCATGTGTGATTCTGTCAAATGAGATAAGATCTTTAAGGTGAGCGCCCTCTGTGAGAAAAATAATAGTTTCTTTTAACTGCTAAGATCCCCCTAGCAAAGTTAGACTACATGTAATGCAGCGGAAAAAAATATATGCGTTATAATAAAAAATTGTTAATAGAAATGGTAGGGTTTGTTCACTATTTTTTTAAATTCAATTGTGAATTTTCAATCAGTTATGCAAATTATTTCCGGCTTATGTAAGTTATACCATTCTTCTTTATAAGGATATGAGTTTAAATTGATACGAAAAAATTGTTCTAGATTTGGGTAAAAAACTCGAATTGTAAAGAAGAAAAATGAAGAACTTTTTATGTTGAAGGACTTTATGTTCGAGGAAATATGTTATAACTTGTTAGCTATATAGACCACCTCCAGTAAAACGACGCTTGAATTAGTTGTCCCGTAAGGTGCAAATAATCAATAAATGATGGTCGGAAATGAAATCTAACTGAAAAGTTATACATATAAGAGTATATATGTATTCAGGGTGGTTCCGAATTCATGGTACAAACATCAATGGCAGATATTAGAGGACATTGTAATAATCATTTATTGTATGTAAATGTATAGACGCGGTGAGGTACAAACAGGGGAAATAAAAGAAAAGAGAAATAGAGTTATATCGGTTGGTTGCGTTGCTGGTAGGGGGCAATAAATGTTTAGCCACCGTTCAACATGATGCATTTAAATAGGGGAAAGCACCATTCGCGCGCAATTGTGCTGACGTCTACAATGGGAAGTCTTACGTATGCCAAAAATACAGACATGTTTTTCACTTACGGCCGTGCAATTGGTAACAGCAGAAATGAGCTACGAATGTATCACGCGCAGTTTCCTGATAGACGAATGCATCATAGAATTTATCAGCGGTTTGCATCTCGTCAACTTCGTGAAACTCGTTCGCTCCACGTCACCAGACATGATGCTGGTCGACGAAATGCTGTACGCAGTATAAGCCTGAATGAATGAATGAATATTAACCTTACATTGTTCAGCTACACGGGGGCTTTTGGCGACAGACTTCGTAATTTTGAACCATGATCAAGTGACGATGACGACACCTGAGCTGCACCTCTCTCTCCTAACTACCTTACCACAACAACGGGAGGATGTTTGTGATCTCGACCGATTTAACGTGCATGGGTTCCCCTACACGGCGGGTCTTTAGTGGTGCTAGGCTCGAACTCATCACACTCAAGCCCCGATCCGATACCTTGACCACTAGGCAACCGCGGCCACTTCTAAGCCTGAAAGAAAGCATCTTGAATGTTGTGGCTAATAGACCCAAGTTAAGTACAATAGTTGTTGCTCATCACGTAAATATGAGTCATCAGACCGTTTGTAGAGTGTTAAACGAAAATCGCTTACACCTCCTCCATTTTCAGCGAGTACAAGCTTTGAATCCATTAGACTATATTCGACTGACAATGGGGTGGTACAGCAATGTGCGCTGCAGAGGATTTCATAGTCCATGTCCTCATACAGTTATGAACAGTTATTGTAAACATTACACTTATTAACGACGCTTTCAATAAACGCTGTCTTTTTATTCGCCTCTTATATTTTTATAATTGTGCCTCACCGTGTCACTTGCGCCCATACATTCCTTTAGAATAAATGGTAGTTACAATGTCTTTACCTACCTTAAAGTTTCTACCATGAATTTGGGACTACCCTGTATATATATATAGTTAAAGTACATAAAGTTATTAAGTTATGTATGTAGGAGGATTGTAAAGAACAAATTATTATTATTATTATATCGGCAAAGCCTAGAGATTTTGCTTTAATTAAATGTAAGCATATATCGTTGCTAAACGAAATATAAATATTAACTATTTGCGATCTTTGAAAAGGAAATAATTATAGAATTTGGTGACTGTGTGGCATCTGTTACGATGAAATCAGAGCACATATTTGAGGGGAATGGAGTACAGTTATGCAGACTCACATATCAAGAGAAAAAAGGTATTTACTGAATTATGGACATCACTATCTACACAAAGGATAAGAAAAATTGATAAAAAAGTAATCACAAAGGTGAAAGATAATTCGAATGATAATTCTATGAGCCTCTTTGAAATTCAGATAAACCGCTTCACACCAGTGTTTCTTAATGGAGGCTTTAATATTCCCCCCATTTAACATGACGCTTCATGCGCGAATAAAATGAATGGAATTTCACGCGCAAGGTATCTCTCTCCAAGAGTGTTTACATTCTGTTTTTAACGTAAAATTTGCATACAAAGGTAAAAAAGGAAGAAAAGAAGAAACACAATATGTTTATTGCATTTTCACACGTAAATTTAGTTTTTCTGTTCTTTTAATCAGGGTATTCAGTACATTGTTTATACACTCCTTTAGTCTTATCGCGAAGTGAGTGCGATGTTTCATTGGATCTATTATTTTTTTTAATTTCGTAGAAACATTCTTGCTGATTTTGCGTTATTTACATTCTTCTGTAAATCGATCCAAAAATTCAGAAAAGGCCGCGATTGTAAGTGGTTCCGAGAAACAAAATAGTTTGCGCATTTATTGTTTAAATTCCAGTGCATGGTTCGTATTGCATTTCACACGTAAAGGTTTAGTTTTCTGTTCTTTTAATCAGGGTATTACAGTACATTGTTTATACACTCCTTATCTTTATCGCGAGTGAGTGCGATGTTTTCATTGGATTCTTATTTTTTTAATTTCGTAGAAACATTGCTTGCTGATTTCTGCGTTATTTACATTCTTCTATAAATCGAATCCGAAACATTTCAGAAATCAGCGCCTGGTTCGATGTGTAGTAGGTGGTTTCGAGTAGAATAAAAAGTTTGCGCATTTATTGTCTCTAAATCAACAACACAAAAATATTGTCATAGGCTAATGATTAAATTTCTAGCCATTGAATATGATGTGGTCATTTTTCCAAGGACGATAACTGCTCCATCAGTTAAATTATCAGGATAAATTTTAGAAGAGAAATCATACTTGCTATTATACTCTTCATCATTCGATTCTTCCTCATCATTCCCGCAAAGAGACTTTCTTCATCCGAAAAAAAAATACTGTTGTACTACATCTATTAAATTACTTAAATATCACATTTTTTCATTGTAACTACAATAATGCGCCATATCTTAAAAAAGATTTTAAGGCTTGCTCATACATTTAGAACTGTAACGGCAATTCACCACGCTGGGTATGACATACCCGAAGAAGTTTTATCCAAAAATATATATTTAGAATTCGCCTACAAGCTAAGGCCCCTCAAAGAATATGACCTTAAGTCTACACGAGCAACTATTCATTTTCCGAAAAAGGTTTAGATGGAGTCTTGAAAACAGTTAAGCGGTGGGTACGATATACCCTGCACGAGAAGTACCGGGTTAAATAGAGAAGTACATGGCTTTATTGGGAAGGAAAAGAAATGAGAATAACATTCTAGTTCTACTAAGTTGCATTTCGAACCAAAAAAAGTATATTTCATTCAAAAATTATTGGTAGGATAATGAAAGTGTTATCAAAATAAATACAAATGGATCTCAAAGACAGCATAAAAATTCACTCATGTCTCAACACTGTGAGGTCATCTCTAATAGCTCTCCTCTTACAACTTCAGTGCAACTCTCTAATAATAGCTTACACACACACATTCAAGTTTAACTATATTTTTTTTCAAGAAATCTTACCAGTGGGAGAAAAAAGGGGATCTTTTGCTTGATGAGTATTTATTTTTATGTCAGTGTAACTTTACGTTGTAAACAACTATCAGGTTTAATCGTACTGATTTATGAAACTGAAAAAGTTGCCGCTTATTTTGTTACTGACACTGACTCTTTATCGACTTCATGACGATCATGCAGTGATCGTGAAAAAATACAAATTCACTAAGCTGACTATATTTAGTACGTAAGCAATTATTGGTTTAAAGAACGATACCAGTTTTTTATATGGTTCTAACGTTTTGCCTGTACAATCTTGAGATAACCTTTGCTTAGAGTTATATTGATTTTAGTTTTCTTTCAAATCAAAGGTTACGAAGAAGCTTTTGAGATTCTTTGAATCAAATTACAAATATATACTGGGTAGTCCTGAGGCACAAACACAAAAAATAAGAGACGAAAGGAAATACAAAGCGTTTATAGAAAGTGTCGTTGACAAGTGTAATGTTTGCAATAACTGTTCAGCACATGAGCTATGATAATTTCAGCACATGAGTTTTGAAGTCCAGATGCACTGCACATTTCTTTACCACCCACTAGTACTCGGAGAAGAGAGATTCACAAAGCTTGTACACTCTAAAAATAGAAGAGGTGTCGGCGATTTCGTTTAATACTCTACAAACGGTATGAAGACTCACACTTACGTGATGAGTAACAGCTCTTGTACTTGATTCTGGTCTATCAGCCACAACCTTCAAGATGCTTTCTTCCAAGCTTTGACTGTGCCCACAGCTCTTTGTCGACCAGTACGAACGTGTTTCACGGAAGTTGATGGTGTAACCGCTGAAAAATTCTGTCATTCGGCATTCGTCGGCCAAGAAACTGCGCAGGGTACATTTGTAGCGCTGTTCTACCGTTAACATTTGCAAGGTCATACATGAAATGTATGTCAGCATTTTCGGCAAAAGGAATGTCTCCCATCGTAGATGTCATCCTAATTGCGCGAATGGTGCCTTCCCCTACAGAGATGCATCACGTTGAATGGCAGCTAGACATCTACCGCTCCCTACCTGCAACGCAACCAACCGATATAACTCCATTTCTCTTTTCTTTTATTTTCCTGGTTTGTATCTCACCACGTCACTTGCGCCCATACATTCCTACAGAATAAATGATTATTACCATGTCCTGTATCTACCATTAATGTTTGTACCATGAATTCGGAACCACCCTGTTTTTAAAAGTTCTGATTCTCAACTTTGTCATCCAAGGTATGGTAAATTGTTTAAAAAACTAGAAATGTGTAAGAATTTAAGCATTAAAAAAGTGTATAGTTATTATTTTAATGGAAGCATCGAGAATGTATAATCAAGTGCTTTGAAAGAGTTCATATTGACACTCAAATGAGAAAATTAAAAGGTAAAAAACAAAGTCAAAAAATATTTAAAGGTTTTTATTTATTTATTTTTGTAAATGTGCTTTGTGTAACTATATCAAACTCTATAAAAAAAAATCCCAATATTTGCGTTGAAATTCTGGAACAGAACAAAAAAGTTTCGTTTCCGTATGGAAATATTTAAATTGTTAAAAAATAAAGAAAAGGATTTCACAAAGCAATTTCAGTGTTGACATATAATACGGAATGTTTTAAGCAATATTCTGTATGGTATAGATATAGTAAAAACTAGTTTTTGTACATGTACGTACATACATATATATTCTCAAATGATAAATTGGTATAATTTTATATGAAATATTTACTTTAAAAAAAAATTTTTTTTAATTTTTTGTGAACATTATATATATATATATAGATTTTATATTTTTTTTTCCAGATCGACGTCCCTTTAAGAAGACAAAAAAGAAGAAGACTTAAATCTGATTAAAAGGAGAAAAAGAATTGAATGTTTTAAGTTATTTTTGAACGAAAAATGTACATAAAATATTGTTAATAAATTATTTAATTTTTGTTTATTTCTTTTTTATATACTTCTCTCTTATTCTTATGGGGGAAAAACTGACTATATTAAAGCTTTACAATCTTATTTGTTTTGCATTTATCGATGAAATCAAATTATTTATTAAACATGCTTTATTTCGCAATCCTGGGACATCCAACTCATTTTCAGCCACTAGCCAATTTCTGACAAGGAATACATGGACACTGTAGAAAGATACGTTGGTATATAATTTTTGATTCCTAATTCATTTTCGAGACAGCAGTAGTACTGTTCTTCATGATGTATAATGGTTTGCATGTTGTTAAATGACGTTATGTTTTGTGATTTAGATAACACTAATACACGCAAATAATACTTCTTTCATATAATAAAGTCCAGCTGCATAAAGATATACTTTAAAATACAGATAACACGTGGATAAATAAAATTATATCTATTTTCTCTTACTATATTCACATATATATTCCACGGAATTCTCTAAATTGTTCCAAAAATCTTTTTTAATTTGCAAACGATAAATATCACAAAAGCGATGAAATCGGTTTTTACTTGAAACCGCCTCCGCAGCATAATAGTCAACCAGCTTTACATAAAATTCATCAAAAGATTTTCTTTTATGTGTTGCAGTCAAAAATACACTAGTTACCACTTTTTTAAAGAAATACTGGTCCTTGTCCGCATTTTTTATTTTTTTATTTTTTTATTATCACCTACTTTCAATCAAAGAATAATGCAGGGCCTAAAATAGAAGAGTAATTTTTAAACAAAATGTTAAGAAAAAGAATCTAATTAAAACCGGAATTTTTTCTCGATTGTTAATTTACCGGCAGAATATTTACTAATTAGTGTTTTAATTTGCGCAAATAAATTAGTGTTTTAATTAGTGTAAATAAATGTTTCCTTCTCTGAAAGAGAGATATTGAATAATATCAAACTAACTAATTAAATCTAAGACTAATGACGTTTTTTAGGCTTTATTTTATTATCGTCTGCTAAAATACTCGCTGTTATTGATCATGAAAAGAATTTTTCAATTGAATCGACACTCAGAACTACAAAAGTTTATGCTTTTCTTTCTTAGAATCAGTGATTTAAAAAAGCAAATCACAAAAACTTTTTTTTTTATTACGATTTTTCAAAAAAAAAAAAGGCCCTTAAAATTCTAATTAAACATTTAAGAATTTCGTCATTTTTAAAAATAATCACACGAAACTTTTTTTCCGTGTGTCAAACCTCATTATCCGTATTCTGTCCAAAGATTGAAAAAATTGCTTAAAAATAACGAATTTAAAAAAAAAAGTTTTAGTGTTTTTCGTCTAATACCCTTTTAACAAGAATTTATTTAAGCAGTATTTTTTTCGCGTCTTTTGTTTAAAAGTTACCGTTATTTGTTATCGATGTGTGAAATTTGAAAATTGTAACCGAAAATAAGCCTTAAAAAAAAACGCAAACTGCGTTTACTGTTGTTTCACCTACTGGTATCGAAAACCGGTTTTTCTAGCCAAGCCATTTTTTTTTTAAATAATGACTTAAGTCTCCTTTCCAATTTAACTTGGCAGTCCAAAACACATCCGCTGCTGGGTTTCACTGGACGAAGGGTGGCTATAACAAATGAATGTCCCCAAATTTGGCCAGTAAAAAAATGCGGGTGAAAAATTTGTTTGTTTCATTTTTAGTACATTTCTTTAATTCTATAAGTTCTTCCGTTAATAAAACAAAAATTTCTATAATATTTGTAAAAATCTTAATCACTTTTAGTCTGTTAGCATTATTTTCTTAAAATTTATAATAATATATATAGTTATTTACAATACATGTTAATGTCGTTTTTGTATGCTGTCTTAAGATATAACGAAGCATAAAATAGAATTGTGAAACTCATTTAAAAATTTATCAATATTAATATTTATCATCCCCCATAAAACTTTTAATTTATTTAAAAAATATTTCGATGTACATTTGAAAAATTACGTTACAAAGCCTATTGTTATCGCTTCCCAGTTTATATTTCTATCAATCAGAATGCTACTGACGTAAGAGATTATATCCACGAGACATTATTTGCATATATAAAAGGTGGTTCTAATCCACTAACGTAACAGCAGGGCTGTTTTTAACCACCCGGCGCCCTAGGCACTTCAATAATTACGCACCCTCCTATTTCCAGAGCGCATCCCTCCTTCTTCCAGCTCTTACTTTCTCTGTTTTGCTTCGGCAGATATTTTTCCCTTAACTTTCTTATTCTTTTTCCTTTCTTTGTTTTTGCTGTTTGGATTGTCCTTCCATTATCCACTACCTGCGTCCTGGACTGACAGTCGTCAGCATGGGATAATAGTATGGTTTGGCCACTCTTGTTAATTTTTTACTTTACGGCATCAAGGACCCCCCACTATCTTGCAAATTAACACAGTAAATTAATGAAATCGTTTGCAATTACAGTATAGAGAATACTGTTGTAAGTTCAATGTTAAATAAATAGATGGCGCTGCAAGTCATCTTTGTTTAGCTTGTAGAGTCAGAGTTATGTAATGTTCTTTGTCCTGTATGCATGTCTTCTATGTGTGTCGTCCAATAAACCAAAATGCCTAAAAGAAGGGACTGAATCATTGGATTATAAAAAATATAATGGAAATATAATCATCTAAATACCAATGGAATTAAAAAATAAGGAATTATAACATATGCATTATTGTATAAACTGGTTTCAACTTGTTAATAATCAACTTTGCACCGCTTATCGTTTTACTGTCTTTCACTTTCTGATATCCTTTCTTTTTTTTCTTTGTTGAGTCACTGTACTTATACACAAGGAAGGTTTTCTTCGGAAAACGAATGATTTTTTAAAGAAAATCATTACTAACATCTACGCAATCAATTTTAATTGCAGCATCATTTTGCATGAATAGCAACATCAAACGGTAAAGTTTTTCAATTTTCATTGTGCGTCTCATTTCAGTGTTTACTCCATTGAGGGCAGAAATGCTTCTCTCGCGATTCTCTAGGTGGTGGTACGCTCGTTTAGAGTTTTAATTTTTTTTTTTTCTTGCCTTCCAATTTTTTGTTCGGTATGCGGAAAAGCGGCTCTGAGGAACGGTATCATGTACTTCCACTCATACTTGGCGGTGATTTCAATATTAATTTCGATAAAGATGATGGATTGAGATTAGTACAATTTTTAAAATCAGAGCTTAGTTTGGATTTTGTTTCTGGTAGTGGCACTGGAACAGCTAGGTATGGTTCAACTATGGATGCAATGTTTTCACGATTCGTATAAATCATGTACTACTGACGTTCATGTATCACACTTTAGTTACCACTAGCCTCTTATCACAGTGATTAATAATGGCGTGAGTATTGATGTAATTAATACTCAAAGTGATATTAATAGTGAAGTAAATCAACTTTCTTAACAATGTAAACATATATTATGAGTAATATATATTTAATGTATTATAATTGACATACACATATATTGTATATTATTTTATATATATATATATATTCAGAATCAATATGAAAAATGTGAATAGAATAAAGAAAATACATGCATGGTTTCAGTATTAAATGAGATGCTCTTATTTATCCTGTTCGTCTACTATATAATCAAAGACAACCGTACTTAAGGAGTAAACTCCAGTCGCGCGCGCGTGCGTCGGAGCCGACACACGCAGCTTTTTGAAGTTATTTCTTGTTTTAATTTTAAATTTCATTTTCTCTACCTTTGCTTATACGAGAGTAGCAATTTCTAGATTTAGTGAAGTGTGTCTCCAGTTATCAAATTTATGTTTTTCTCAGAAGAAATTAGTTTATTGCTAGCTTTAACTATACTTTCTTCCCTGTTCTAGTTTGTTTTATGACTATTTTTGAATACATGATCCATTAATACTTATCTTAACTTTTTAATCAAGATTGATAACTTACTTTCCGTGTTCCTCATCCCATGATGTTACATACGTGATAGAATATAAATCACAGGTTTAGATATTTGAAATGAATTACAGGTTAGTCAGTGAATAACAGAATTTCACAAATTCTGTTTTTGAGAAAATTCTTTGATGGCTTGAAAAGAACATGAACTTATTATGAATATGTATAACAAGAACTCGTTGATATACAAATATATCATTTTTATAAATATATAATATAATTATGTATGTATATATCTAGGAGACAAAAAATAGAATGGATTTATTTTAAAAATAAAATTTTTGTTAAAAATTTCCATGAACACAAATATTTATTTCATATAAAAAAATGCCTCTAATTTATTTAATATTTTCGAATCAAAATGAAATTTTGATTTTCTTAAGTTGCAGTAATTAAGATAGCAAAGTTTAATGAATTTCTTACACCATGAACTGATTGAATGATTCGATTAATAAAAAAAAATTATTGATTTTCTTTTTTCAATTGACAATCACCAGAAATAAATGTGTGTGTATATATAATATATATATATATATATATATATACATATATATAAGCTACCACTTTAAAAGTCTTAGTATTTTAATTTACTATAAATAATTGTGGGTGAAACGAATGTTGAACGTAAATGGAAATAAGCCCTTTAATCATAACTCATTTTAAATTACTTGACAGTATTGAAGCTAGTCTGCAGTGCCTTTAAATCGTTGGGTACATTAAGGCTGTCCCAGTAAATAAATCTTGTTTCCATTTAAGTTTTTAAAAAAATATATGCTATATTGCAAGATTTTTTTTTTCTCACAGGAGAACAAAAAAAAAAAAAAAAATCCTACAAAAAAAATTGAACTTAGAACAAATTTTTGTTGTGAAAAAACTAAAATACACGCTTTAAAAGGAAAATCGAACAAAAAAGTAAAAAATTATTCAAGTAATAATTAATATAAGAGTAAAATGAGATAAACGATAAAATTAATGCCATTGTTGCAAAAGCGTAGTGTGCTCGATATCAATTGTTATAATTTCGCTCTATTCCAAAATGCTGAGTTAGTGTAAAAATGTAGTACAAAGCAGCCCACACTTTTACCACAATGACATTAATTTAATACCGTTTATCATTTGTTCCTTTTTTTTTTTTTAAGAATTATTTTTTACGGTTCAGGTCGATCTACAATAAAAATGTGGGGTTTTTTTTAGTTTTTTAAACTATCATTTATTCATTGATGAATTAATCTTAAATGCGTTACCTTTCAGAATCTGGAATACCCACATTGAGGCATCCTATCAGTGCGTCGATGCGGCTTGGTTTTCAAAATGTAGGATCAGCTAACTGAAGAAAATCAGGAAGAGCTAAGTTTGAAATATTTAAAACGGGAGAAGGTGTGAAAAGTCAATGATTTTTTTCACTAAAAATTACTCAATATTCTCTCTGAAATTTGTATTAGCAATAGACATAAAAGTGCACGTTTTGAATCGAAGAGTTTGTAAGAAATTATTTAATCAGGTGACCTCTGAATCAATTCTCAGCTGTTTCGGTAAAATGAAGTAATGTGGTAATGTAGTAATGAATGTTTCATTCCACAGATCCTACAAGAGAATCTAGAAAAACAGACTATGTGTGTGGGTTTCATAAGCAATTGGAACATAAACTATTTTTTTCCACATGTTCGAGTCTCATTTTTTTTATTTCCATTTTCAGAAAAAATTGGGCAATTGCTTATATTATGGTAAGAAATTGCTGATGCATCCTCCCCTTTTTCAATTCCTACTATAAGTTCACATTCTTCCTTTATATATATATATATATATATATCTGATTCAAATTTTCAATCATTAATAAAATACTTTTTATTCATCCACTGAAGTTCAAATACATTTTTTAAAACTTGTAATGGATCACATTTGACGTTTTTTTTTAAATAAATTTATTTGCAAAACTCCTCATGCTCCACATTGCATAACATGAGGCTTACAGACGTAAGTGGTAACAACATTACAAAACAATAATAATAACAACAAAAAAACATAATAAGGGGGGGGGGACACAAAAAGGGAAAAACAAACAAACATAAAGAGCCAAAACTAAAATCAAGGAAGGGAGGAAATACACAAATATAAAGAAAGGAAAGTATCTGTACAATTTTAAAAATCTATACTGTAAACAAATTTTTTCAAGACATTAAGGCTTTCAGAACAATTGACTAACAAAGACAAAATGGGTGGCCAGGAAATAACTAAGCATTTTAACTCCTTTTTAAAATTTTCTCTTTTACAACAATATAGATTACAATACAACAAGGCATGTTCCGCGGTTTCAGCGTCCAGACCACAAGGACAAATATCATTACCAATTAAGTTAAACCTAAATAAATAGCTCTTAAAATTACCATGTCCTGTTAGAATCTGGGATAACTTAAAATCAGTAACAAATTTCTTACATTTTAGCCGTTTATAAATGGTCGGGAAAAACTTTTTAGTCCATAAAGCTTTAGGTGAGGCCAAGAATTTGGAGTTCCAGTAGGAAACAGTTCTTTCCCAAGCTAAATGCTTCCAGTGGGACAATGGCCCAGACATCGAAAGGCTCATATCTTGGCAAGTTGCCTCTTTAGCCAATTGGTCCGCTCTATCATTGCCGAGATTTCCACTATGGCCCCGAACATAAGAAAAGTGGATATCACAGTCTTCAAGGTTGTACAGAATAGATTGAACCTCCACAACAAGTTTTTCTGTAGAATTTATATTGCGCAAAGAATGAAGCGAAGAGAGCGAGTCGGTGCAAATAAGAAATTTGAGAGTATCGCCCTGACGGAGAGAGTCCTGAATCACTTTTACGGCAAGATTAAGGCAGAGTAGTTCGGCTTGAAAAACAGAGCATTCATCTCTTATTCGACGCTGGAAAGTAGCTTTTTCAAATCCTTCCTCGTAAATAACGCAGGCAAGACCAACTCTTCCATTCAATTTACTGCCATCCGTGAAACAAATAGTTTTATAATCTTGAAGAACTTCATTTGAATAAGTTACAAGAGTGATAGCCTTTCTACATGAGGGGTGTGGCAATAATGAAATTGGAATCACCCCATCCAGCGTTCCAAGGCTGGTACTCAAAAAGCTTTTGCGAACATCAAGATAGCCAAATCAATAGGTGGCATTCCAGAAATCGCAAACACTGCTTCATAGTTAAGAGTTTTGTATCCTTTAATGACACGAAGTAAAAACCTCCGTTGCGTTCTCCTAATCAGTCTACTATTAATTTTCTTTCTTAAAGAGTGTCCCCAAGCTCTCGATGCATAAGACATAAGAGGTACTATCCCCTGCTTATAAATCAACTGAAGAACATTAGTGTGTTTTCACCCCCAAAAGTATTGTTTGCAATTCTTAACAGTCCAAGAAGAATTTTTTCACTTTTGCTAGAAATATAAGAGATATGCTCCTTCCACTGCATTTTGTTATCAACAATTATGCCCAAATACTTAATCTTGTGCACTTCTTCAATTGTTACACCTCCAAGTTTTAAGTTGATTTTTTGATCTACTGTCGATTTTTATAAATTTTCATTACTTTTGATTTAAGTGGATTAAACTCTAACTTATATCGCTCTGACCGTTTAAAAATATTATCAAGAATGTTTTGTGACAAAGTGCAGGCACCCTGAAAGTCTTTACACTGGACAATAAAAAGTACATCATCTGCAGAAGCTATTTTATGACAATTCGGGAACTTTGAGATATTGCGAAGAAGATCGTTCATAATTAAATTCCACAGAAAAGGTCCCATAACTGACCCTTGAGGGCAGCCTTTTTCTAAAGCACTATTCGTTGTGACATTATCCAATGTAAGATCAGCTGAACGATATTGTAAGAAGCTTCTAATAAGGCAAAAGATGTTTTTAGGAACTTTGAAACTTTTGAGCAGGGTGCAAGATGCCAGGCCACCAGGCATTATCGAAAGCTCCTGTAATGTCCAAGGAAATTAGAAAAGTCACGTTTTTTCGCTTGCCCTCCTTGACTAAATCACAAAGGCGTACCAAGGCATCTCTGCTGACCTTTGAGGCGTAAAACCGTACTGGTCGTCACTAAAAAGACTAGACTTTCTTAAATAGTGGTTAAGTCTAGTAATGCAGAGTTTTTCCAAGCACTTTCCCAAACAAGGGAGTAAGCTTATGCAACAAATATTGTCTATGTGCGTAATTGACAATTCAGTACTTTTAGGAAGAAGTACAATTTTTGCTCTTTTCCAAATCTTTGGGAAAACACCCAATTTCAAGCATTTGTTAAAGAGAGGCAAAAGGACAGAAGAAGAACAATTGTGAAACTTCTTAATCAGTTCATTATTAATTCTGTCGGAACCAGGAGATTTATTTAAACTTAAATTACCTATAACACTGTCAATTTCTGTTCTTTAAAAAGGGATATCATCATCACTTTCATAAACCAAATCAGCTTCTGAACGCAAAACCCTATGTTGAGAATTATCTTGACTATTTGGATCACGGGGGAAAGATTTCCTCAAGAGGGCATCTATAGTATCTTCAAAAGAAGTAAAATGTCCAGAGGAGACTTCGATTCCTGAGATTTCAAGTCCTTTGGTAAAATTGGTTTTCACTCCATGAGTATAAATTTTCTTCCAAGCATTCAGTACAGTAATATCAGCTAGAAAAGATTTCCAAGAGTTCGCCTTGCTTTCATCAAGTTTGAATTTATATTTTACCCTAATTTGAATGTAATTTTCTCTATAAACTTCCCTCAGAACGGAATTCTTTGTTCTTTGATATCGTCTTCTTGCTGCGTTCAATTGTTTACGCATGCAAAATAATTCAACGGACCACCAGGGTACTTTATGACATCCTGATTTTTCTGCAGCCGATATAATTAGATATTGCACATCTTGAACACATAATTCGAGACTATCAGGTAGTATACAGTTATTCAAAAAATCTAATACGGCATTCTCGACTTTAGAACAGTGAGAATAAAACATGTTCCAATTTGCTCTTTTAGTATTGAAAAGATTTGTTTCTGCAGAACAGTCACAAGCCCTAGCTGAACTGGGAATTTTCAGCCCAAAAGAAATCATTCTATAATCAGAGAGGGAATCATAGTCTGGTATAAACCACCTATCAAGTAATCTAAGCACATCAGTTCCAACAGCTGTAATATCAATATAGCTAGTACCCTTACCAGCACTAAACGTAGGCCCCTTATCCTCATTTACCGCAATCAATTGCCATGTACTGAAGAATTCACATAACTTAATGCCTCTAGAGTCAGTCACAGGACTAAACCAAACTTCAGACTTACTATTTGCATCCATGCACCAAATAAGTCTTTTTAACACTCTATTTGAAAACATATATGCTCAATTTTTCTTAGATCCAAATCAATATTAACTGAAGGTTCAAAATAATATGAAAATACAGTAAAATCGTATCCTCTAAAAGAGATGTCAATCATTGCAGAATTATAATCAAGATTCTTAGGATCGGAAAAAACTGTAATCGCCATGTTTCTAACAATAATAGCCGCCTTTATAACCTCTGATTTTGTAACATAAAAATTTTTGTAAGTGTTCGGAAATCCAGGAAGCTTTCCTTTCAAACAGTGCGGCTCTTGAATAAAAGCAACATCAACATTTTCAAGATTTAAAATAAGCTGCTGTGTAGCCTTTTTTGACTTATGTAAGTTAATTTGAACAAAATTAAGATGATCTTTAATGAGTCTAGTCATAGTCAGTTCGAGCAGTAACTTGATTTCTCGTGTAGTTATGACAAGAGCAGCTATGCGAAAAAGGCTTATGCTTGACATCCACTTTTTTTGCTTCGGTTTTTAACTTTTTGTTATATCTAATACAATTAACACATACCTGATTTTCTCGGTTTGAGCAGTTATCACTCTTATGTTCTCCGGAGCAAAAATAACAAGATAACATATTTGTGCACTCATTTGCTCTATGCTTATAACCGAGACATGAGAAACACCTGTTTATCACTAAGAAGTCTTCAGCATGGCGCATATTCCACATTATTTTTAGTGACCCCACCGCAGTAACACTTTTCCGAATCTTGGGATGAAATTCAATCACCACAGTTCTCACATGTTGAAATTTCTTCAAAACAAAACGAACTCTCTTGACTCCTTCCAACACTCATTTGAAACAAGGATTTCTGGATTCTGTTCCTGAATAACGTCCAGTAATTCCGAATCGGCAACGTCATTTGGCACATTTCTAATCATCATCGTAGGGTTTTTTCGTTTAGGTCACATTTGACGTTAAAACAGTTTTTTAAAATATTAATTCATTAATTAAATTTAATTAATTAATTTTAGTTTTATCGGGGAAATTTTTTTTGCCACTTAACATTGGTGATTCTGTCACATGTAAATACATATCTCTATTATAATTGTAATTATTTTATAAAAAGTAACTAAAATAAAAATATTTCTTTGTTGATCTTAGTTGGAATTGACTTAAAATATTTTTTTTATATTACTTGTTCACATATATAAAGAACACCTTTTCCCCTTGTATTTGTATTAACCATGAGCGTTTTCGCTTTAGGGCTCTTAACTTCTTTTAGTCGCCAAATTTGAAAATGGGGTCTGGAATTAGTTGCCAAATTGGGAAATCGTTTATCTTGATGATCCTGGTCAGGACAATAAAAAAACTTATTAAATTAGTGTATATCATCGGTCCTTGACAAGTGTGCAAAATTGCGAATTAATCCGACCTTTTAAAGTGGGTAAAAATCGAGTACAAAGATTCCGTTACATACAGGAGAAGCTAATAAGAGTGTTAAAAATTCGTCCTCTTAACTTGGTTGTGGTTCAATAATACGAATTACTTTGAGTCACAGAAAGACACATGAAAATAAAAATTATAAATAATACGAATGTTTCAGAAGATTTACTGATGAATTTCTCTCAGAGAGCGAAATTGAATGTTTTCTCTTACAATGAAGTAAAATTGTTTATCATACCTTTACAGAATAACGTTACTGTTAAGAAAACTGAAGCAAAATCCAATTTGAAATTTAATTTTCTCGTTATTTTAAACCAAGACTTAGAACCGGAACTGAACCGGGAAAAAAAGGTCAGTTTGTTTCTGCTCGATATATCTTCTGTCATTTTGTTATTGTAACCAACTTATCAATATTTTCTAATATTTAACGCTACCCGCATAATTATCATCATTACACGTACATAACTTCTCGATTTCCTATTTTGATGTTCATTAGTACTTTTCTCTCTCAATTTCGCAAGAAACTACTTGAAGAAGGCAGACCATTCAGTTGAATGAACTAGAAATATACATTGGCCCCAAAAAGTGTTCGTACACTTGCAATTTGCTATTAAATTTAATGTTTTCGATAAATAAAAATTTATTTTTCAGAATAGTAATTTTTAAAAAATAATATCTGTAACTGGTTTTTATTGAAATAACATAATAGTTATTTTTAAATATAGTATAACTATTACTTTGAAAAATTAATAATAAAAAAAACTGATAAAAAATTACGTCACAAAGTCTTTGTACACTTAAAAAAATGGTAGAATGGTCATTGGGGCACATGATCTCTGATGAGGTCTTCATCCTCTATCTTGAATTTGAGTGAGCGTTAAAGATTTCTTGATTTATATTGATTTATATATTTCGTTTTAAGGTTTCTTGTCCTACTCAAGACTGACACGATAGGTTACACTCATGACTCATCTGTATCATTGTTGTTGTGGTGGTGTATGACAAAGTGCAAAGGTGTATATATCAAAATAAAGTTATAGTCAAATATTGCCAAAGGCGCGAACCACTGTCGTGGCAACATCCATGGCACAATCCGAGTATAAGATGTCCAGACTGTAGTCAAAAACCGTAGTCGAAGAAGTTACAGGTTCAACTGCTCTGATCTGCATCATTAAAATCTAATAATGGTCTTTACCATTTTCAGTTTAAACTTTGTTCTTACAAGGAAAGTCTTTTACGAACAAAACGGATTTGTCATTTGAAAAAAAAAAATCAAATTTTTCTAACATAAAATAATAAAAAAAAATTCCAGCACCTAAAATAATTCGTTAATTTGGGGTTTATTATTCGTTAAATGGGAGTTTCTGCCTTCAATTTAATTGGGGAAAGAGAAAAATTCGTCAAATCACGAAATTCGTTAAGCAGGGGTGGGGTTCGTTAAATCAGGGTCCAACTCTACGGATCAATTGAATCGAAAATAGTGTAACAATTATAGTTTTCTTAAATCAAACAAACAACGACTTTGGACACTTATATATTTTAAACAATACTTTTTTTTCTGTAGCTCCCATTTTGCCATGTAATTTACTTATAAAAAACTTAATTGAATGGGTTTTTAAAAAAAAAAAACTTATTTCCTATATTCCCTCTAATATAATCATTAAGTATCTGAATAACACTTACTGTTCATTTTAATAATTAATACAAATTTACTCGTTCCAAATATTTTTTTTTTTAAATTTCTTTGTAAGAGCTAAATTAAATGAACTTTTCTTCGAATCTTTTGGAATTCTTAATGAAACATCATAAATTTGTTTCTGTGAGTTTTAGTTCAAAAATGAAACCTTTTGAAACATAGCATGCAGGGACATCATTAGTTGAGGTTTCTCTCACTAGATGGCAGTACAAGTGTACCCGAACTAAGTGGCCTGTACAGAATCAATCAGGACCATTAATAAATTAATTATAATTTAAAAATTGCATAATAAAAATATAATAGATACAGGATACAATTGGAAACAATCTTTATGAATTCTTTAAATTTTATAAATTTATATTTTTGTATTATTTTTATAAATCGATAACTTGTCACTAAATTATAATTATAATGCTAACCGAAACAAAGCTGTGCCATAGGGCCTGAGTTCGAATCCAGCAGAAGGTATGGATATTAGTAAATATATGGATATTAGGAAAATATATAGTGCCTTCTTGGAATGAAAATATTCTTAATAACTGTCGGTCGCAAATCCTCTCGTGAGGTTGATGGAAGAGAAAGAAAGGTGGAAGACCCCTGACCACCTCAGGGTGTTCTCCCACAGAATTAGGGTGGAAAATGAGCTAATCGTACTGTCACCAGTATGGTGCGCCCAAACCTTCGGCTAACGACCGGTGCCACGTAGCACTTTGCCTTCATTAATTTCGCAAGCTCCGATCTGGCATCTGTCGATCAGATGGCATACGTAACTACAACCCTAAAATGAGCATTGTGTAAAAAAAATTTTTTTTCTGGAGTCCTCCTCAAGCTACTGACTACTGATGACACCCAAGAAATAAACTTGGAAGAAAGGATGGAATAATTGTGAGGACCTCGTCTGGCCCTTATTGCCTTTTTCTCAACGCAACCAATGATTAAATAATATTCATCTATCGGAATCTTGAAAAATAAATGAACCGATAGGGTAGAAAAAGTATATTCTGGCCTACCTTTCTGCAAATCCTGACTCAAGAATCCCCGAACTTCCCAGTAATTTACAACTTATAGATGCCTAGATAACAGAAAATAAACATACAGAAAATATTAAGAGAATACTTCAAACAAAATTATTTCTCAATGTCTCTCTTATTTGCTCTATATTTTCTGTCACAATTACGTTAGATGAACAAGATATAAATTTTTTTTATTCATTTAAAATAATTATTTTTATATTTACTTTGAACTTATTATGGATTATTTCATAACAGCTAATATATACAGATTTTGATTATTTCCAGTTACGTACAGTGAACCACAAAAAAAATGTTCGTACACTTGCAATTTTCTATAAAATTGAACGTTTTCGATTAATAAAAATCAACATATCAAAATTGTATTTCTTTTATGATACCTGCAACTTCTTGTTGACGGAATAACATAACCAATTTTTTAAAGCATAATATAACTATTATTCAAAAAAATTAATAACCAAAAAAAACTACAAAAAAATTATGCCACAAAAGTCTTTGTACATTTCAAAAAAATCTCAACATGGCCTTAAAAATATTGTATATTTTTTTTCTTAGTTTAATACTTAGTAGAATGTATATTTTAGCGTCCACAATTACTTTTAAACGTCTTGGTACAGATTTCATCAGTTTATGTAATTTCTGCATCTATGCTCCTTCATTCTTCTGTGTGTGATTATGGTTTTTACTTCACATTTTGTTTTTTATATGCCACTTTTTCTTTTTCTTTTTAAATCAAATGCTCGCGAAATATGTGTTCTAATAGGTTTGTATCAGGGGATTTGGGAGATTTTTGGACAGTTATAGAAACACCAGGGGCGTACATTGCGAGCAGTGCACTTGAAATCATTATCTTGTTAAAAATGAAGTCGTATATAATATCCAACTTTTGGTTGGATGATTTCTAATTACTCTGAAAAAGTTAGTTTTAAATAGAGCTCGTGATTCATAATACCATTAAAAATAACAAATTACCTAACCCTGAGGCCGATTTACACCCCCACGCAAGGACACCCCCGCCGTTGGACGTGTTCTTGTTCCAACCAAATTCTTAGGATTAAGTTCCTTATTTTTTATATTTTTTTTATCTACAAACTATTATACCCGTCGGAATAAAAAGTGTTGAATTTTCTCTCATTACAATCAATATGCTTTCATCGTTGAGTTTTCTGACACTTAATCCCAAGAATCTAATTGGAACACTGATTTAGTGACAGAGTTTGCTTGGAATTAGTTGGAAACAGTTGCTCCGCGTCTTGTTCAAATTGGGCAAACTGGTTGTCCGTTTCAATTGATTCAATATTTGCGATTGGAGAGTCAGACATAACAGCTTTCTTAGGAAAAAGTCCTCCGAAGATTCCTTTTGTTTGCCTTTATGCTTTTTTCCCTTCAGTTTTCTTCGTTTTATGTTAACAGTTAAGTTATCAGTGTTATTACCTTCATTGTTATTTAAGGTGTTTTTTTTTTCAATATCGGAATTAATTTCCATATTTACATTAGTAAATGGGGTCTTATGGTCTGAGCAGTCATGTAAATTACAAGGAGGGAGAGAAAGAAACAAGCTCACCATAGCATCCTTGATTTTAGCACTTCCTTCAATGGATTTCTTCAGGACATCTGTTATTCCTTTGATTTCGTCCCGTTAAATCTATAATCATCCTTCGTCAGTCAGAGATAATGTTCCGGGAACTTGGTGAATTTATATCGGATAGAATCAGGCTTGGATCTCCCACTGGAACTGAGGTACAATCACGGTCATGCAGTTACATTTTCACAATAGCATAGGGGAAAATTGTCTTCTTAAGGCCCTATCACACACGCATATTTAGAGCAAACGTTAGGACAATTTTTAACGCAGATGAGGTTGAAGGGCTGCCGTAAGCAAAATAACATGCTCCGAAGTCAGTCGCGCTCAATCTCCAAATTGAAAAATTACTAGCCGATTTTTCTGCTTTGGAAAACGAGCATCCAATATTATTTCTTTCATTTCGCTCGCGCTTTTGTTGATAGGTGAAAAAGAAATGGATCACCCTTCTGTTTAAAATATTATACGCCGTTAAAATATTACATACCATTAAAATATTATGTTCCATATCTGATGCATTTGACGAAACCGAAGCTGCCGTCGTTACCGCCATCTTGTTTATGACGTAGGGCGCCGAAGAATGCCACTGGCTGGAGTTTCAGGCAACTTTTATTTGGAACCACTTTTTCAGCTCACGGGGGGGGGGGAGTTGTTCAGAGCCGTTGTTATGGCAACTGGGTAAAAATTTTTTGGAATTGGGTGGAAAATTGCTTCAAATGTGTGCATGTGATAAGACCTTTATCAGCTCAATCTCTTGAAAATCGTTCATTGTCATCGGTATGAAAGCTGCACTCGCATCTTTTGGGATTGGTAATTCGGTACATCCTACGACATGCGTCAACGAGACCCGGGCCCAGGGCCTCGCTCTTCAGGGGGCCTCGTCTCGTTCTCGACTCGGCCTCTATAACATCCGATCAGAACAATTTTAAATAGACGAATATTTTTCCCGAACATATTCTTGAAACAACAGGGAATTTCGAACTATATTCCAACTGGCAATAGTAGCAAAATTGCATTATTATATCATATCGATCATTCGTGTCAAGACCTAAACCATTGGCGCTCTTTACACAGACCATTGTGGCACTTCAGACATTTGCCTCATTATAATATGATTTAAAAAAGTATTTATTTTTACTAAATACTATACCCTTTTACTTTTTCCTTTATCATTATGTTTGAAAAAAGAAACTCAATGTGTATACACATCTGAGTTGCAGTGAAGACAGTTATTTCTATATTAAATATTTCTATTAACTAAGTTTGTTGAAAATCAGGGGAAAAAATGTTTTATTTCTAAAACAGGACGGGTCCAATTTATACATAAAAATGTTAGTCCATCAATTTCTTTATTTACTCACTGCAACGTCAAAGAAATCCCAAAATATATTTCTTTTCATCTGTTTACTTATCTGGCCAATTAATTTTAAAAATTGTTACATTCTAGCGACGGACTCTCACAAAATGAAAAACACATATAGTGACTGATGCAAAATTTAAATCAAAATAATCTCGCATGGCGAGGAAAGAAAATATTTATCCCAAACTCTAACAGAATTTAGGCATATTAGCCTTTCACTATAAATATGAACAAAATTAACAATATTTAAAATGTAAAGAATTGGGAATTGATCTCAGCAAGGTTAAATGCTTTATTGCATTTACAACGACTAAATAGAACAAGATAGAGAATAATCACGGGAAGTTTTAATGAACTATTCCAATGAACACATTGCTTAACAATCCATTTTCTCTCATTATTTATACCTGCTGTTAGTAATTTCTAGAAATTGGAATTTAAATATACAGTCGAACCTCCATATTACGAACCTCTATATTGCGAACTTTTCCTGGAACCAAGAACATTTCACGATTTTCTTGGTAAATTAACCTCCCAATAGCGAAGTGCATTTTCTATAAAACGAACATTTTTCATGTGATTAAATTTTTGAAGTGATAACCTCTTTGGGCACGTTTTGCTGAAGATTGAACTTGAATGACGAATCACGTTCATTCGACTTTTTTCGTCTTTCGTCGGAAATCGTGTTTACACATCCCTAAAAGGAAATCACGTGATCAAAGGTGGTGTGTTTTCCCCAGGCTTTGAACAATACTCAATCTTCCCTCTTGTGTGCTTATATAGTTGGTTTGTTTGTTTCCCAAAAGATGAGCAGTTGATACAAACTTCGAAAAAGACCATTCCTAGGGAATTTAAAAATAAATCAGATGATATATTTATGTAGAGCAATATCAAGTTTTAATGTACATAGTGGGCTATTGGGTGCATAATATAAAATTTGAATGATCCGATTGCAAATATATATCTGTTGTAGATTTAAAAAATAAATTTCGATTCAGAAAATGCCGAAGGGACAAAATATTTGAGTCTTGTGGATAGAGGAGGTTTAAAAATGCCCAAAATATTGTTATGAAAATCATTTCAACGAGATTATTTAAATTTGTTAAAATTGAAAAGATTCAAGTCAAAATACCTTAAATTTGATTGCTAATTATCTTGCTTTACAAGCATAACCGAAGCATATCTGGAATCACATGAATCGTGGAATGTCTTGCATTCGTTTCATTCATCTTCTGTAAACTGTAACACACCTGCATTTTCATATTTTAAAAAAAATATTCATTACATTCGAGATATATGCTTAAATAATTATTCAAAAAAGCGTAGTGAAGAAATTTTAACTGCGAACGATAACCGAAAAATGAAGAAATTAAGGCCAATTAAATCAATGTTTGCTTTTATATTCCCCTGTTTATTTATTTAATATTCAATTATCGATTCGTGTTTTATTCAATGTGCATTACTTCCTTATAAATCCTTTTATTATCTATACTACACTCATGTCCATAAATTAAGGATAATTCAGAATCACACAGAAATTGAACTCTAAAATAAAAATTTCACCTGTAGAATTATCACACACATCTTGAAGAAGAATATGCAAATTACAGGAAGCCACCAGATGGCGCGGATAGTACGTCACAATGACGAGAGTGTAACAGAGGGGTATATAAGGAATGGTGGCAAAGAACTAAAATAGTTCACAAGCGCTTTAAAAGCCTTTCAGTGCAATAACCGCATAGTTATGGCACAAAGGAAGCATTTGGATGATTTTTTAAGTAGTAGAATTATCGGACGATTAGAATGTGGACGTACCCAGCTGGAAGCATCCGAGGAACTTGGAATCGCCCAGAGTGTCATCTCCAGGCTTTGGCAACGACTCCAAGATGATGGTAATGTGAGTAGATGTTACAGCACAGGTCGCCCCGAGTTACAACGCCGATGAGGACCGTAATTTGGCAGCTACTGCCAAAAGAAACAGACGGAGCACAGCATCAGACCTATCTCGTCAGCTCTCTTCAGCTACTGGTACGACAGTTTCAAGGCAGGCCGTGTAAGACGCTTAGGCAATTGGTCTATATGCTCGTAGGCCTGTCAGAGTGTTCCCCTTATCGCAACTCACTGTCGCCTGTGATTAACCTGGAGTAGAGAGCATGCATTGTGGACACCGCAACAGTGGTCTTGTGTGATGTTTTCCGATGAGTCCAGGTTTAGTTTGCAGTCTGATTCTCGCCGGACTTTCATATGGAGAGCGCCAGGTACCCGTTACACCAAGAGAACACCATTAAACGACACCGTTACGGTGGTGCAGGATGGCTCGTTTGGGGAAGAATTATTCTTGGTTCCTGAACTGACCTGCATGTCAGAGTGTAACGACGACAGGCCACATCTATCGGGATGTCATTCTGGAACAACATGTACGTTTGTTTCGGGGCCCATGGGTGCTGAATTTCTGTTTATGGACGACAACGCCGTCCTCACCGTGCAACATTGTAGATGAATGCTTCAATCGAGGATATCACCCGTATGGATTGGCCAGCATACTCACCAGACTTGAATCCAATAGAGCATGTGTGGGATATCTTGGTCGACGAATGCAGCCCGTCAACCCCCTCTCGCTGTCTACGGAACTTCGGAGGCATTGCTTGATGAGTGGTGTAAATTCCCCAAGATTAGATTGATAATTTGATACTCACATGCGTAGGCGTTGTAAGGCCTGTATTGCATCGTCCGGGAGACATACTCCGTATTAACCATCATACTAACCATGTTAAACTGTTTTTTGTAAATAGGTTCTTTTTTAAAATTTGCTCCAGGGAGTAAAATCGCAATTTTTATTAATTATTCAAACATATAGCATCTTTTTTGCTCTTTACCTTTTGTTTAATAAATAGACTTTAAAATAAGTCAAATTTGTTTTGCTTCTGTCTCTTTCTTTGCCTGAACTTCATTATCCTTAATTTATGGACATGAGTGTAATATATAAAAGAAAGAGTGTGTGTTTCACCTATTTGGACCAAATTAAGCAACCCAGGAGTATGAAACTTGGCATGTGGAAGCTATAGATCGTTATGCTATTAACCACAAAGAGTTTTTTTCGAAATTTGCTTTAGATTTTTTTTAAAATTCATTTTTTATGCGATTTTTCAGCTA
>BMAO01024673.1:0-50078 GCA_019973975.1 Trichonephila clavata
TTTTCGCATATTTACATCCTTACTGCATATGCTTGTTTGATTTATAACAAAAGCAATTAATATTCCAGTGTTGTAAAGAATTTCTTTGTGAAATTAATCGTTTTAAAATGCATTTATTTGAATAAGTTATATATTAATTATGATCTAATAAAAATTTACACAGTGAAAATCATTCAACACAAACTGAAAGGACTGGAATATTTTTCGTGTTGAAAGATATTGCAAAGAAAACATGTATCCAACAAAATTAAGCTTATTAGAGAAAATCATTTATATAGATATGTTCTGAACATCGTTATTTGTTTTCTTTTTAATTAACGTTGATAATGTAGAAAATTAAAATTTGCGTACAGATTCCGTTTTCGTCTTCTGGTTTGATCAACAACCTAAGAAATCTGCATCTTCTTTTCAGCGAAATACCACTTTTACTTTCCTCTGAGTTATTTGTAATTGTGCTTGTAAGAAAATTCTAAATTAGAATAAAATGCGAAACTAAACTCACATTTTAAGATGGCGATAAAGTTCCGAATTCCAAAACCAATCTTGAGAGAGATGCTTGTGTGACGTTTGTAGGTGAGTGAATTACTATTTGATAACAAAATTGTCTGGTATCACATGTTATTCTGAGGTACTACAAAGTTAGCTTCCTTTCCACTTCAGAAACATAAACCATCTTTTCGCATTTCACACTCTTTTAAATCGCCTGCGCAGCTGGCGTTTTCCGTATTCGTTCAGTCCCAAAGACTTTCGCGTTAAGCGATTTTCATTGTGTTAAGAGAAACAAGATATCAATCATGGCCAAGTAATTTTAGCGCGTTTTCACCTGTTGTATTTCATAATGCAACTAATGAACTTTTACTAACAGAAAAGTACTTATACTTTAAAATTTTTAATTTAAAATTATTAAATTTAAATATGATTCAGCTCATCTTAGGGCACAAATGCTGAAAACCCGAGGTCAATCGGTTGCTTATTACGAAAAGGTACGACAAAATATGGAACGAAGACGAAATTTATGTCTTAATGGCGCGCTTTTTACACTACGTGAAAAACGCCCAAAAATTCATGAAATGTATTGTAGTCTGTCACAGACCATTGTATTATTTCGTGTTAACCGATATTTCTGCTGTTTTCGTTAAATGTATTTTACTGTACTTATTAAAAGTATGTAGTTTATTAATTTCGAGAGAATTATTATCAATTTGAATACAAAATTAATGGATAACATTGTGATATTATTCATCACTGACAGTATACAGTTTTATTTAAAAAACTGTTACTTGTATTAAGGTCCGAATTTACGAACGTTCCTCCTAGCAACAACGCCCCAAACAAAAGAAGAAAAAATAAAACCACATCCACTTTGCTTAAATAGATGCGGAAATTTATATAAAACCCTTCTCGAATTTGTAGCAAAGAATTCCGTCGACAATTTCACTTTATTATTCAAGGAGATGCTCAAGCGGGCATTCATTGAATACTGCAAAAAAGAAAGAAAAAAATTGATGGAAAAAATAGAAGTAAAAAATGAGTCACTTAACTTGTTATTCCTAGAAACGGAGATGGATATCATAAAAATTCTCCCATTTTTTTCTTTTAAAAATGCCTTTTTAAGAGGAAAATCTCCCTCAATTTCCGAATCTTTTGAGTGAAGATGTTTAAAATCAAATAGGGAGGGAAACACAACAGAAATGGAGATATATAGAGACACTGTGCTCATATTAAAAAGGATACCGCGTCCATTAGAAGGGATGCTTAAAAAGTCATCAGCTCACGGTTTCCTCTTTGTTAGGATGACGTCAGAGAGGCAAATTACCCCTTTCAACACCGCATATATTTGATCGCAAGCTTCATTGGCTCGATTTCTGGTGTACCTCCCCTCCCCCCTGACCGTTCACACTATCACTATGCGACAAGAACTTACCTTAGGAACTGTTTGAGAATTATTGACAGTCTTGTCGGACTCCAAGCCAGCTGATAAGACGTCCGTTCAGTCTTCTAAAAGTCTTGAAAAGCAACAGGTAACTGATATTGCTTACTGTGCCCTGGGTGCTTATTTTTCCTCAAAATAGATGAGATTGTAATTTATGTGTAATTTGTTCATTTAACTGTTATTTTGTATACTTAAACGTATCTAGTTTTCAACAAAAAAAAGTGAAATGCAACAAGTTGTTGAGATCTGACTTTGTTCCTTTTGTAATAGGTAAATTTGTTAATATTTTCACGCAATATATTCAGTCGTATTTTTGTTGTTTAAATGTGCATTTCGTTATTAAATAATAGTATTAAAATTTTACTTAGCTTAAACATTTATATTTCACACAGAAAAAAAGTTTAGTTTCTGAAAAAGCTTTTATTTTTCACAACGTTTATAAGAATTATAGGAAATTTTAATCTTCGGTTTTGCTTTAGATTTTCACGTCATATTATTTTAATGAATGTTTATTAGCAATTCTCTTTTAGAGCTTTAAATTGGTTTGCCAGTTATTCATAAAACGAGACAATCAGTTTAACTGTTACTCTATAATAGTGACAAACAATTAAGTTTATTTTTTTTTTTGAGGGCATAAATATTTTTTTTAGTTCTACAAATTTATTTTGTTGCTTAAGAATTCTGTTCACACTATTATTCATTAGTTTACTCAACATAAAACAGTTTAAATCTTAACTTGAAAAAAGACCCGAGTTTTTTTAATTTTTAAAACAAATTATTTTTTAAGAAAATAAGATAACAATTAGAACTTTATATGATTAGATGCGTTAATTTTTAAAACTGCATAAATTGTTTCAAAATTTTTAAAACATTTTATTTTATGCCCATTTCTAACAGCTTCTACTAAATAATAAAATATTTCAATTGAAAATCTTAAAAGTTTTATAGTTCTTGTATACATTCAGTTTAGAATCTTAATAATAAGTATTGAATATAACTCTAAATAAATAGATTAACAATCATTAAATTTTTTTTACCTGAAATTTTTAAAGAAAATTTATGAAATGAAAATTTTCTAACTCCGAGTGTAATGATTTTTTTAAAAAAATTTAGCCATTTTTATTACAATTCATATTTTTTTAATGTCATTCCAATTGTATTTAGAAAATTATAAGAAACGCACTTTTAAGAAACTTACATTTTATCTATGATTTAAATAGGTAAAAAAATATTTTTTTTCATATTTTCCCAATATTTACTATTTTTTACAAATTTTAAAATAGGTAAAAAAATATTTTTTCATATTTTCCCAATGTTTAATATTTTTTATAAATTATTACATAGAGAATTTTAACTTTGCATAGTTTTGCGAAAATACATAGCTAAGAAACTACAATTCAAATGTATTTATTTTTATTTTTAATATAAAAATATAACACAATGAGAAGCATTTTTTAAATATCTTTTACAGAATTTCAAGAGACTGTCTATAATGTGCGTTATTTCCTAGATATGTTTTTTTTTGCTACAGTATAAAGATCAATTTATTAACTATTCTGTCAACTTTTTCAATCTATCAAGTGTTTTGATTCCTAATGCGTATTTTGCATTGTTCTCAAAATTTCGTGTACTTTCCGAAAACTTTTCCTTAACTTTCAACGATAATTATTGATATCTTTTTATTCTCTATGCTTTGAAGAGGGAAAAAATAAACTTGGTTTATTGATTCATTTACACATTTTGAATGTCATCCAGTCGTTAGCTCTTAGTCAATTAGTTCAACCGTTAACGACAAACGATTTGATTAAACGATACGATTAACATAATCGTGATCGATTATATTAATTGTTTGCTTTTCATCAATTAAAATACATTAATATTGTTCGACATGACAGTGTGAAACAATACGAAAAAACAAACATTTTAGAATGCTTAATGATTAAAATAATGCGCGGTAGCTTTGTATAATTTGAAATACAGGAAACTGTTATATATTTTATATGATTCATTCAGATTAGATATGTATGGTATGTCGAGTATTTGTTTGTATATTCATTTTTTTCTATAAAGAATTCAGTTTGAGTTTCATTTACAAAAGAATCAATGAAACATAATTTCCGTTTAAATTAATTACTTAATAAGTTTGTTTTCTGTTATGAGTTTGATAAATTTTCGAATTGATTTATTAGTTTCTTTTATTTTAGAAATAATAACCACGAACACCATATGGCTCTCAAAAATAATTTAAATTCAGGGCTATACTAAGATGTCTTCAATACGCAAAAGAATAAATAACGAAAGGAAAAGATAAGTGAAAAGGTGCTAAAAAGTTAAAATACTAAAAAAATGCATTAAAAAAATGAGAGAATTAAAAAAAAAAAAGTACAGTCATAAATAAAGTGAATATCAAAATGCAAAAATTAAAATTTATTCCTTTGTTGAAAAACATTACAAAAGATAAAATTCCTGTTGAAGAGTTTATATTATTTAATTTAATTTCGTAAGTAGCTTTTTCTTTATTTTTTGAAACCGTGAAGTTGTAGCTGTAAAACATCTTGTATGCAATTTATGCTAAAAGAACATGAATTAAACAATTTTTTTTTCATATAAACTAGAAATTTCTGTGTTCATTTAGAAACCGTGGTATTTTAAGCCAGAAAAATTGACTGAACAATAGTTTAGTTAGAAATTAAAGAGAAATTTAAATATAGCTTTTTCCTTTTAAAGATGGGGAAGGGGGATTTGGAGATTTAATTTTTGTGCTTCATGTTTTTGGAAGATTCACCGGAATTTGAACAGAAAAGTTTTCTGTTCTTTTTACAAACCAGTCTGTTATTTCGTTTTCCAAACGTCTTAATCGGATAGATAAAAGATAAGATTTTATATGAATTTTATCTTAAGTAATACAACATACAATGGTTAGCACTGTCCCAATGTCCTGAGATAAATTCCTAAGCAAAAAGTAAGCGTGTGAGGGTTTATCAACAGTCTTGTATGAGAAATATCTAAAATTCAGAATGATTCAAAAGCATTTGAGAAAATTTAGAATCCAGTTAATGTTCTTATCTTCAGGTTCCTTCAGAATCCAAAGTATGTAACTATAATCGTATATGAAACCTTTTGAATCTGTTGTATTGCATTGAATGTAGATGTAGACAGTTGAATTCTCTATCTGTATCATAGAATTTAAAAATTAAATTAATAATAGTATTTTTAATATCCTGCAACCAAAAGAAAGTTCTGCAGCTTCTTGTGCAATTCATGTAAATTATTACATTATTCTAAATACTCGCATCTTTTAACTGTGAAAAATTCCTGTGTAAAAATTTGTAATACAATCGCATAGGACGTTTGCAATCTATTGTTTAAACTGTTCTTTGAATGCGCGCTCATTGAAGTTAATTACAAGGCAGCAGACGCGACGAATTACGTTTGTGACTTAACTATCTTCCATTAAGTTCTTTTAAATCTCTTTCCGTTCCTAGCTGAGTTCTCGGCATTTGCTTTCTCATGTTGGTTTGAAACATGTTTGAGCATTTCAACAATGGTTGTTAAAAAAGAGCGTGGATAAACTCTCGGCAAGTTTTTAAACTTTTCAGGATTTACTATTAAGTTGGTATATGAGAATGGAACTGTTGTATTTTTGTTACATGTGGACGTTTGTCTTCCTGCTTTCGTTACGCTTTTGTTTTCAGCATAATCTTGTTTATAGTCGAATTGTCCACCGCTGCAGTCACATTTCAACAACGAAGATTTTTCTAAAAAGTGTTCCATTTTGTTATTTGTTTTGAATTTCCTAAGGATATAAATTCAACCGATATTCGTGTAATTTTTTATGTGAGTATAAACTTGGTAATTATGCTGCAAATGTTGCATGCAATATAAACCAAGAATTTGGGAAGAATACTGTTAACGATCGATAAATGCAACTGGTGATTTTTCAATCTGTGACTTTTTTCTTACAAAATAAACCTCGTAGAAGACACAAAACCTTCGAAAAATGATACTCTGAAAGCTTTGAATCCAACTATATCTATTATACTGCCAGAAATTTGATGAAATCCATGAAAAGTTGAAAACTATACTCCCATCATTTGTTGATCGCCATGGCCCGATACTTTTCCACGAAAACGCTTGGTCGCATACATCGTACAGAACAATGGGCAAAACTCATGTGACGTCATAGTCACATGATAACTACGTATTTCTAGCCAATCGATTCAAAAATTCATGTGACGTCATAGTCACACGAGGAAAGCAATCATGTGTTTCCAGTTAATCAGATCATGTACGTCGTTGTTGCCAACTTTTGCTTTTTTGCAGAAACTTTCTCTCAAAAAGTATATATTTGTCTACAATAATAACGCATATAGGTATACAAAATGTGTTTTATTTAAAAGAACGTGCGTATAAAATAAGATTTTTTTTTGTATTTTAAAATTTCTTTGAAGATTTGTTTTTCATAACATTTGAACTTCTTTACCCAATTATGAAATTTGAAATTTTATCTAAGTTTTACAAATAGAACAAGTACAGTTAGTTTAATGTCTGATTTGAACTTAATGCAGAACACGTGTTTGTGTTTATCATGTGACCGTCATGAGTTGAGCCCATTGCGGAATTAAATGAATTAAAATATGAAATTCTGCAGCAACCAGCTTATTCACCGGATCTTTCACCAATCGACTTCGGTTTCTTTTTAATAATGTAAAAATGAAGACAGTCAAAAATTTCATGTCGGAGTTTATTGATTCTAAAGATTATAATTTCTTTAAGACGGGCATCTATGCAGTAAAATCTCGTTGGGAAAGGTGTTTTGAAGAAAATGGAGCATATTTCGATTAAATAAACAGCTTTTGCTAAAAGATATGTAGTTGTATGTATTCACTTAAAAATCTGATATTCCATACTGACCACCTAATATTAAAAGATTTCAAAATACGAAAGTATTGCATGCTTTCCACCAATGTGCGTGCTATAAAAGTACTGTTCTGATGTTCGTGTTCTTTTATTATTTCTTTTGTGTCATCTTTAAATCTCCAATTAAGTATTAATGTTTTCACTTCACCTTACATTTTAAATGCGTCAAAAAGACAATATTTTAAATTCCTTGGATGCGCTCGCGCGGAAAGATAAAAAGAATGCAATGCGTAAGCGAACGTGATAAATTGGGAAATCTCGTGTCTCGCTAAATTATATTTGATTGGAATTGAACAATCTTTAGGAAAAAACGATGAATGGAAATCTAAATATTTTTTATTGTTTGGGAGGCCCAAAATTGATTATTTTCGTGTGGGAAGCTGGATTTTCTTAATAAATATTTATAATAGCCATTTTTCTCCTTTCATCAAATTCATATTGTAATTTTTCATCCGTGTTCTTTTTGGGGATTTTGATGTGTTTTCAGATCATGTTGATTGTAAAAAACGAATGAACTGTAAACTATGTGACTTGTGCTTAGAGAATATTTAAAATTAAAAAAAAAGATAATATAAACCATTTTATTTCCTTCGGGAGTTTTCGCTGTTGCTATGCAAAAAGTAAATAGTAAACTTTAGCGAAACTTTAAACAGTAAACTTTAAAATCTCTCATGAACAATTTATATTTAAACCTGTACCCGTTCAATACAAAAAGCATGTGAAGCATCCTTTCTTTCATCCTGTACCTTTTCATAAAAATTGCTTTGTTAAAATTACGGGTAATTATTAAATAGCCTGGTTTGGCTCTTTTTTGACTGACTGTCAATGTTAATTCTTAATCAATTGTAGTATTAATTTCCATTAATTATTATTATTTATTTCGCTTGGAATGTTACGAATGTTAGAAAAAAATTGGAGGATAGTTTGCCACCAAATAAATTTCAAATATGTTGATAACTTTGGCAAAAAAATGCAGCGCAAAATCCGGCGTATAACGCGCACTTTGAACACAAAAAATAAGATCGAAATTTACGGGTGAGCGTTATACGCCGTTTATTAAAGTGAGAGCTGTAAAAATAAAAAGATGAGCGTAGAAAAAAATTAGACTTCTATATAAATGGAAATACCGTTTATTTAAAAGAAATGAAACTCCTTAAGAACTTAAAGGATTGTAGTTCTAGAAGAATTGTAGTTTTACTATGTTTGTCTAAAATTTGAAATAATTCCTCAAATAAATGACTTCAAAACATAAGCGCATTGTGCACGCACATTTCAGGTGTCTTAGTAAGAAAAGGGGGTGCTTGTTATACGGCGAATATACCTAAAAATTAAAAATTGCAGCTAATGCAATTCTAAAAAGCAAAATGTTTTTTGTGAGAGTAAAGAAGTATTTATATATCTGAATTTTATACTTTGTTAAGTGTTTAATATATAAGAAAAGCTTTGTCGGTTTAGTTATTACAAGAATAGTTTTTCGATGGAATTATTTGGAATCAATGGAACGTTTGCATAATTTGTGATCTATCCAAACGTTTTTATACTACGTCAACTTGGCAACAAAGTTTTCGCTACAGGTTTGGTTGGGTTTTTTTGATAAAATTTTAGTCAGTAGTTGACTTTTCAACATTTCCTAACATTTTTGTTTATGCTAATATACTAACATGAATGATTATGCTTCAAGGGGAAAAAATTAATAGATCAATTGTTTTAAAATGAAGACAAAAATGAACATTAATTAAATGAATCTGATTATATATATATTCATGAAAATAACTTTGAACTAATCTTTCGTTTGTGAGTACTAGAAAAAACAAAGTAATATTCTCTAAAACAAAGCATATGTTAACGAAACACAAATTAGGATGTTTGCAATACAAGAAATGAGGTATTAAAATAAACCCAATCTAGGAATTCAGGACCGAGTTGATAATACTTATCGTAGATGCATTATATTGAAGGTATTTATTGGATGTTAAACATGGGAAAATTTTTTAATTTTATTTATCGCAAAGACATTAAAAGAACAAATCTGTTATTCAAGAAATATGCCACCAAACAGTGCTAACTCGATTTAGAAACACGAATTTTGTATTTTATTTAAATAGTTTGTAAAAATGAGGCCTATTATTTCAATAATAAAAAATTGAGAAACATAAATATTAAGGGATTTTTTTTTTGAAAAATATAGCAAACTTTAGTTTAGAAATCTATTACATCGAAACTGCCAGAGGTTTTCAACCAGGCTGCGAACAAACAGGATTTGTTTTATGCTTATTGTGTTCTAGTTTACTTTCTCATTGCCTGATATTTTTATTTACATTTCCCGTCTTCCAGTCATTATTAATACGTGAAAGTAATATTTAATCCTATAGAATTTAGGTTTTCCCTCAATATATATCATTGTATCATCGCAACTGGCATTAACATCTTAAGTGCAACATCATGAAGTAAGCATCTGCAAAACTTGCATCATACTTTGAACTTTGAGACATGCAAATCATACACAAAAAACATCATTTAAGTTGTTGCTTTAAGGAAGAACAAAATATTGTTTTTAATAAATATGAGAATTGTGTTTTCCAGCTGTGTAGTGTGTGTGCGCGAGAAATTCACTAAGCCTCGTCTAAATCGATCTCGTATATGATTTTGACATGAAAAGAATTATGGTTTACCTTTCCGAAAAATTGGTGATCATGTTAGGTGAAAGCAGCCTCCAATGTGATAGATTGTAGAATCGGTGGGTGCAGAGGGAAGATCGACCGAGTTTGAGGACAAACAAGTCGAGCGCTTGGCAATGGCGGATCGCAATACAACGTACGGAACTTGAGCTCGGAAATTAGAATGTTTGTGTGTGTGTGTGATAATTGTTTTGATATAAGATTATATATTTGATTGTTTGTTTGATTTTTATAAGATTTTTGATGGATTATTGGACACCAAATGAAAGCAACTTTTAACAACCCCCCGTCCTAAGACTACCATTTCCATTCGGGAAAGTTCGGATATTAATTGAAATTTCATTCTGGTTTTAGCATTAGTCGATAACCAGTTAAAGCAAGTGGGCAACATTAGAGTCATGGTTTTGCAGAAGTCTCCTACTCTAAGGGCCTTTTGTTATATGTCTGTCTTGCATGTGCAGAGTTAATCTTGACTAGAAATATACATTGATTATTTTTTATTTAATAATTTAGTCTAATAGGACTGTTGCGCCAGTAAAATCACCCAACCTCTAATGGTCGGAATTCTTCCTAGAATGTTTTTCCAGACCATAGCGGGGAAGTTAGTATAAAGCGATACTAGGAGTGGCATCCTCATCTCTTGACCATGATCCAAAAATACGAGGTCCGCCATCAAGGTCTTTAACTTATCATTTGTTCATTGTATATCTATTTAGAGGTACTTGCAGAACATAGGACCATGAAACCCAAAGCTTCGACATGTAGGAACCACAAGCTAGATTCTTTTTTGACCTTGTATTTATAATGAATGTATCTTATCGAATAATATCGCCAATGTTCTTGTTGGCGAATACTCGGAAAGGCAATCGGCAATCTATGGTCTATACACCCGGTAAGTGCCCATTTAAATTTTGACGCATCGATATTTGCAAGTTTGTTGATTACGCGTTCTCTTAGGTTTCAGTTTATTAAATTAAACAGAAACTATTATTTTTAATTATTTAATAAATTAAAGCATTTTCTCAATTTATATCATTTTTCCATCACTTGATTCTCTTCAGATGTCGCTACGTCTGGATCGATTTTATTGCACGAGGGAATCACGAGAGTCTAATTTGCCAACACACTCACAGGGTTGTTATGTGACGTGTGACATGCTATGATCGACGCCAAGGAAGTTGTCAATGAAAATCAATCTAAGACATTCTTCCTGAGAATCATCATTCAGATGATTTTTCTCTCGCTTTAAAAACACAACTCTCCACTCCTACGTAGTGAGCATTGCGAATTGTACATTTGACTTATGACGCACATTAATATTTTGTTACGCTTACCAAATCCATATTTTAATGTTTGTTACATATCTGAACAAAATTTAAGGTAAGCCTAGATCTATATCTTAAGTGTAATTCAACTGTTCGCTGGTCAAATAGATTAATTCCATTTATTGATTTGCTTTTCAATGTTATCTTTGAAAAGTTCTTAACTTTATGAATATAAACTTCTTATTGTCGAGCTTAAAAATTAGAATTGATAATTTTTCGAGCGAATTCTATTATTTGCGCTTGTCAATGTACATTATTTCATCACTTTTCTTTTTATTTTGTGAAATTAGCCGATTTACTCTATGAAGAGTTCTGTTATTCAGATACCCTTTGCATTTTCAAAAAGAGTAATAAATATATAATGGATTTTCAGTCGCCCAGTAGATATCTGTAGAGAATAGCTGTAATTACAGAGACTGTTTCTATAGCAAACAACATAGTAAAAATATCTCTTCAGTTAATACTTTTATTGCATTTATAGTCATTGTCGGATAGTTTACTTCAACCCAGGGTACTCCCACTCTTCAATTAATGTTGGGAACCATCCCAATTTACCCCCATACTATTGAACCACGGTTGGATAGCGAGGCCAACTATACACAAAATAATTTAGAAAATGACAAACCGACAGGTAGATCTCTTTCTCGTCATATGACCATGGTTTAAAATTGCCAAGTCCGTTGCCAGTAGTCATTCATGTAATTGTTTTAATTAATTCAAGGAACTTGATCTTGATAATCTGTGTGGCATATATGTTCACGTGTTTCTTATCTTATTGTTGTCGTACATTCAATAAACTCTTCCATTAACATTTGGTTCATTCAACGTCTTTATTTTAGATGACAAGTTGATTTTAGATTATTGACACGTGTAACTCTATCACGTGTATCTGTGACGTCATTGAACAATATTCAGTTCGTTTTCGCTTTGTAAGACCTCATTTGATATGTTCATTAAAAAAGATTTTAATCATTGAATCTGAATTTATTTTTTCTCAGGCTATTAATTCAATGTGTATATAATGCAATCCGTGTGTCACCCACCCATTTCGCTGGGTATTATTGTGTAAACCCAAATAGTTTGCGTAACCAATATATAGTTTCATTTTTAGTTATAGATATCAAGTTCTAGCATTAAGTTTTGGCTGTATTTTAAAAAAATTCTTATAGCCTTCGTCTCTCGATTTAAAAAGAACAGAACTTAAATATTTTCCGTTTCATAAATTTATTCTCCCGTTACCGCCCCCCCCCCCCCCTTGAGCGTCGATTTTCACTAATTACATTTTAGCGGATCTGTATTCAACAAAAAAGCATGTTTGCCACATTTCAAGTCTATTGGTCCAAGATTTCAAAAACGAGAATTTTTATCTATTACACCCTGCGTCCTCTCCTCTTGGAGTAGATTTCCTCAAAACTCATTCTTAGCGGATCTCTTCTCAACAGAAGTAACATACCTGCCAAATTTTAAGTCTGTAGCTCATATATGTAAATAGATTTTAAGCGTTCATTTCTCTGAAAGGTTATAAATTCTTTGAATAGTTAACGAAGTTTCTGACTATTATCTTGAAACATCATGGTTCCAGCTAATTGTAGCAATTTATTCTAGTAAAGATTAGTAAGGATTTGTTATCACAATTTTCAATCGATAACAAAAGCATCTATATTTAACCAATGAAAATATTTCAATTTCGTTCTAAAATTATTTATGAAGAATATTAATAATTAAAAAGTTGTGTTTAATAGAATAACAATTAGGGGATAGAATAAAAATATTATTTAATTTTTTTTAATATAAAATTGGCATTGCATTTTAAGAAACATAATTGTTTCTCATTTTAATAATATGATTTTTTCCTCATTTTTTTGAAATGTAAACTCAAATGTTTACATAAAAAGCAGTAAAAAGTTTTGTTCTTAAACATCGTTAAATTTAATCTCCATGGAATCAAAAATAAATGTTACGTTGGCAAATTATCTTGTGTTTATATTTGAACATTATTTGGGTATCAAAGGTCTATTATAGTGGGAATCGATTATAACAGGAAAAGTTTACCAAACAAAGCCTTTCTGAAGGGGAAAAAACTCATTTTTTCCGTTCCCAATACAACCTTCATCTACTGAACTGACATTGACTTCATACTTGTCAAGGTCAAGATTTGTCATGCTTCGTAAACTTTCTGCATGCTGCGTTCTCCTGGTATCTAAAAAAAAAAAGAGGGGCCATTATATTGTTTTGGTTTCTCCTTCATATTTTTTTATTTCCCAGTGAAACGCTCTGCCAAATTCAGAAACGCGACGAGAGTGAATGTAATTTGAATCTCAATTTTGATTCATTTTGTCTTAGCCAAGAATTGTGGTAAATTCTATCTCTGCTCTGATTATTTTTGTCTTGTAAATTCATAATGCCAGTCACGTTGTTGCAAGTATTCTTTCCGGTAACTCAACGTGGTCACTTGGACTGGCATTAATATTCATGTAGGTAATTAAGAATGCCAGTTATGGTAGAATATGCATACCCATTTGACGTACCAGCCGCTTTTTCTTAAGAATACTTTCCGGTAACCTAATGTGTTTTTTGTTGGTATGAATATTTATGTTGAAAATGGAGAATGCCAGTTATGTTGGAATACGAATTATAAGTTATGTTTTGAAAAAATTTCCCTTATGTGAACAAATTATTATTTTTTTAATCGTATTATTGATTAATAATATTAAATTAAAATTCTGAGAATACTTCCCTCTTGAAAAAATAAATCATCTGCGGCTGACGTAAAACTAAATCCCTGCCACGATGAGTTTCGTGGGCCTCGATCCGACACCGTCGATCAGAAACAACATATATCGTGTATTTATATAATATGTATTTTTCTGGTACACACGCTACTCTACGACAAATTACGTTAATATTTCTACATTCTTTCATATTAATATGAAACTATATGCATTTACCAAGTCAATTTTTTTTTTTTTTTTTACTTTGATAATGTCCAAGACGATATTACAGAAGTTAAACATTTCTAAAATTATTTTCATAGATTGGTTTGAGTGCTTATTTATGAAATTGGAATGGGGAAATTTTTTCCAATGTTTGATCTTAATGAAATATATTGTGATTTTAAATTTAAATTCGCATAATTAAATTTAAACAATATTTTATTATATTTTTAGCATAATTGGTTAGTTACACAGAATGCTGTTTGATCAGAAAAAAACAATATTAAAAATTTTTTTTAACGTCTGCTCCAACTTCGTCAGAAAAAGTACTGGCGCTATCTGTTGCAGCTAATTGTACTTACGACAGAAATAACGAAGAATAAATTTAAAATTAGAAAATAAAATTTAATTAATGAATTAATATTTGAAAAAACTGTATTAACATCAAGGATCATCCACTACAAGTTTTAAAATATTTATTTGAACTTGAATGGATGAATAAAAAATATTTTTATTAAAAACTGAATATTTGAACAAGATATATGGGGAGAGAATGAATTAATGTAGGATTGAAAAAAAAAAGATAAATCACAAAAAAAAGGTGGCGTGATTTGTTTTATAAATCATTGATACACTTTTTAAACTATTGCAAAGTAGAAGGCAATTACATGGTGCAAACATAATTGTAATCTGCATCTTTTTCTCTCTCTCAAAATTCTTCTTTTCTTCCTTTTATGATTAAAGATAATTTCTGTAAGAATTGTTTTACATCTAGTTCGTGCAAAAGAGTATTAAAACGTTAAATATAAAAGAATTGACAGATTGGTAAAAGGAATTGCTCGTTCTCCAAAATGTATTTCATGACTGGACAAACTTTCTTTTCTGTAAAAGTTTTTCTTTTTCAAAATTCGATTACTCTTAATAACTGATATATTCTTCTGTCAAGCTCTTCTATTTCTGAAAATTTCTTTTTCCTTCATCAATATTACTCGATCACATTTTAAATGTTCTTCTTCATGTGTTAAACAGGGGTATTTTATGTCTGAAATCTAATTCTCTTGTAGAATTAAAAAGAAATTTTTTCCAATTTGAATGAGCATGTCATTTATTCATATGATAGTTCTATCTTAGCAATAAGTAAACTCTTTATCTAGACAACTATTAACATTTTAAGGGAACCAGGACATGCTCGGAAGTGTAAAATGCCAAAATTAAGACCCTTTGTTTATGAGACATATATCTTTTAAAATTTTCAATAGATCTTAGATATTTTACGTTCTTAATAAAGATAATTTAATTATTCTGTAGAACTACAAAAATAACTTTTTAGTTCAAAAGTTTTTTTTCCTACTTAATTTAAGTAATACATAATTTTTGAGAACTCATAATACATACTTATGTTTAGGTACCATTTTTTTAAAAAAGTATCTTTTTTATGCAAAATATTTTTTACACATATATAAAACAATACACAAAAGACAGTGAACCTATTTTAGTGAAAATTTAGTATAGTTTCTTTAAAAAAATTATAAAACTTTGAAATTTGGAAAATTTCTATTTTCTGCTTTTTTTATGCATAAAACCATTTTTAAAAATTTAGGCACTATTTTAATAGAAAAAAAATTACGTTCACTATATGCATAGGCATCTTGTATAGAAGTATAAAAAATCTGGAATCTTATAGTGCAATAGTTTTTTTTTTTAAAAATGTACCTAAATGCAAAAAAATATGCTTTTGAGAAAAAGTTAAAAAAAAAAAAAAACTAATAGTCACAAAATGGGGGCGGGTTATTTGTTTACATTTTTATTTTTCATATTTTAGGGCTATTGTATCAACAAATATATAAGTATTATACATTTTTAGGTTCGGAAAAATATGCACTATTTTTAGAGCTAAAATTGAAAAATCGATTTTTTGAAAGTATATGATGTCCTGGTTCCCTTAAAAGAACTACATTTTTAAAATTTTATTATAACTAATATTAATAAACCAGTTAAATTTGTCCGAACAATTAACATTTTTTTAAAAATTTAGAATTAAGTTTAGTTTTCAAACAAAGCCTCAAATTATATAGAATTTTTTATATACTGGTAATGATCGATATTTCAAAACAATCTGATAATGAGAGAGATTGGATTTTTTAGCTTATAATATGCATTTTGTAAACAGTCTTTCTTCCGTGTGGGTTATTTTGAACATAAAGCTAACAAAATATCCGTTTTGTGATATTCCTTGAACAGATTAATAATTATTTACATGCGTAATCTAAATGTCCCCCAAAATTTATTTATTGTACTATCACATCTATCGTTATTAATCTTTTCCTTTCTTTTATCCATAATTTAAACACTGTTAAGAATGTTTTCTTTTTTTTTTTCAACATGTCGACATCATTTTGTTATTCTTAATATTATTCCAGTTTTATATTCTACAATAATCTATAATGGAATCAATGTCTAAGTATAACAGATTAGAGCAGCAATACTCAAACTGTGGCCCACCGAGCCTTTTTAAGTGGTCGGTCATGACCCATTGCTCTGAGAAATTCTTTTATTTGAGACAATGTTTTAAAAATTTGCAGGAAAATTCTTTGACAAGAAATCAAATATATCAATTTTGATTCTTTGCTGTCGATATCGTATGTCTGTGAATTAATTTTCTTTTACTATTTGTTTCGGTTAGTGATAACAGACAACAGTGGAGTAGCGACAATTTTATGGGTGGAACTAATTTTGAACAATCTTTCATACCTTGCAAACGAAAAATATTCAAAGGATTTGGAGGTTGACTGTTGTGTAGTGAAAAACAAACATGGATCAGTACTTGTCTGATTTGTCACGAAAGTGCCGTATTTAAAAAATACCAATAAACAGGAATCATTCAATGACACTTTTCCTCGCAGAGCTCTTTCAAGAGGTGATAAATAAGCTTTTTATTGAATCTTCTTTGCAACATCAACAAAGTGTTTTGTCAGTGGTAATGTCACAGGAGAAAGAAAGACATCCTAAGAAGTTTGTTATATTATTGGTAATCACATGAAACCGTTTACTGCTGCAAAAATTGTGAAGGAGTGTTTCTTAAATCCTTTAAATTACGTGTTAGTGACAAAAATTAAAAATATTAAAAAATAATACTAATAAAGCAAAACAGGAGTTATAATATTTTGATCAATTTTCCATATTTTAAATTTCTTATAATGCCCCCCCCCCGTTTAACCTCATGTTGCGGCCCGCGTGAAATGACTGACATGTTTATGCGGCCCAGCAGGGAAAAAAAGTTGAGTACCCCTGGATTAGATAATTAAGCTAACTAGATGAAAGATATGGGTACTTGCGTATTAGCGTCACCGCAGCCAAATTGGCGCCACGCGAATCGCGCCATTTTCCATCAAAATCTGACTGGTTAGTATTTTTTCATATAAAACACGTTAGAATCTTCGTTGTTTGGATATCAATTTAGATACTATTCGCGTGGCGCCAATTTTGCTGCGCTGACACGCAAATACGTAAGTACCAAGATATATTATATTTGAGGTTGTATTATACTTCTGCTTGCTCGATCCTAGTTTAGTCCACACCTGTATTTATCACCTTGGCGAATTATTATCCTTATATTGGATAGAAGTTCAATGCAGAAAACAGAATTGGGGCAATTTCGCACAATTTATTTTTCTTACCGCTGTTTCCTCAGTTGATAACACTTCATAATATTAATTTTCTTGTTTTCGAATTCAATTCAAATATCGTACTCCTTGTTTGTTCTTTTAAAAGTGTACATGATTGTTACTCGCTCTAATCTAACTGGATTTGGTTGATGGAACAATCAAAATAAACATCGCTAACCTTTAACACGTAGTGTGATTACCCGTGCGTTGCTCTCTGTTTTCCCATATCATTATTTTCTTACTGAATTTGGAGAAAACCTTCATTGTGCTCTGTAGTTGTATAAGGTTATTAGTTCTTGCATTGTGTGTAACAACTTCAATAGTATTAATGCAGTTTATAATATTTGAATTGTACTTTAAAATAATGATATCCGCGTGACGACTTGAAATAAAAAATCCAAGTTAAACTCGTGTTGCCATACAAATTTTTATATCGATAATTTGCTATTATTTAATTTGTGTTGTGTGTTTCTTCTATTCTTTTACCGATATATTTTATGTAAACCTTTTTAGAGTTCCCTGTTCTTTGCTAGTTATTAAAGAATTGTTTTGGAGGTTTTGACTTTTATTTTTATTATAATTACTTAAAATATCCTTTTCATCTGGTCATTTTGGTTTTGTGAATGTGGTGTTTATCCTATAAGAATTCTATTGTATTTAGTTAAATACAACTAACTATTGTCTAAACTATTGTATTTAGTTTACTGTAATATTATAGAGGTAGAAAAATGTGTAATAAAGGTTTTTGTGGATTTACAACTTTTCTGCTGTTTTTGGAAGATCCAAAAACCCACAATCAATCATTTAAGAGATCAAAATATTTCCGAAAATAGACGGAAAAGTATGCCGTCATTTTTTGTTCTTTTTGAAGCTTTTTATTGCATTCAGAATATAATACAATAGTCAAGATTTTAGCTATAGATAAAAATAGAAATGTGTGTCTTATATAACATGAACATTAAATTAGTTACATAACGAATTTAAAAAATCGCCTATACAAACGGGAGTTTTTAACTCCATACGTGAATTATTCTTATACTTAGTTTTTTTTTTGAAAACTGAATTATAATATTTCAGCTATATAAAATGTTTAAAATATTGAAAAAATTGTACCCCCTCGTTTTTATTTTATAAATAGTGGGTATATATGATCACCTACAAAAGCATTCACACCGAATAGGAATCATGGATTCAGTTAGTTGTCCTTTGTGCCATCATGGTGGAAACCGTCTCAAAAACTGCCCTGAAATTTTAAAGTTTTTAGCTGACAACTGTATTCAGGCAAATGAAAGATTTCATTTTTATTGTACTTTTTTTATTGCTATACTGGGCTGCTCGTCGAATGATGCCACAGATGGGCGTTAGAAGAGAAAATTTTCTATAAATATTATTTTTTTTTTAAAAATTATATCTAACACATGTGTATATTGCCTGCTCCCAAGGTTGCGGGTTCAACCCCGGCCTAAATCGGTGGATTTTCATGTTGCAGAAAATCAAAAGTGGCCATGCCGTATGATTATACGGCATATAAAAGATCCCTAGAGTGTGTGTTTGGCTTGAGTTCTCTTGGGAAAAATATAAACCTGGTACAGGTTCGCATCGTCAGAGCTCAGGTGCCTCCTTCTAGGGAGGAAACTGGGCATCAAAATTGCCTGCGGCGATTGGTATCCACCTATACGGTGCCTCACTAAAAAGATATGCCAGCTTTCGGGGATGTACTTAGTCCGCAATGGTAAAACACCAATCCGCAGACTCACTAGAAATTTTTTTAAAAAACATGTATATTGCTGAGAAAATAATCTCAGCAATTCCTCCCTTTGTTTTTTCGTTATTGACAATCTCCGCGTGATGTTTTATTCAATTCCTACTATTAACTCACTCTCTCTACTATTAGCTCTCTCTCTTTACATATTTATCTTGTTCAAATTTCAATCGTTAATAAAATACTTTCTATTCATCCAATCAAGTTCAAATAATTTTTGATGTGTAACATCTTTCCTCTCGGTTGCTGGATATTTGTAGAAGTGATTTCGTGAAAAGGGACGGAAATGTGTAACAGGAAGTCGGGGAAGCGTACGCTATTTGATTTGACCAATCATCGCGCTAGGTGGTGTCTCTTCGCTACCCTCGCATCGGGATCCAACTCTAGTAACTAGCTCTCGTTTTTTTTATTATTTATTTACTCTAAATCCACTTTGCACATACCAGCAAGTCTTATTAGACTTCATCCAGGATAAACTTGCAATTCTTACGCTCAATTGTCAAAGTCTCAGAGCTCGTTGTGTATGAAATTTAAGGTTATATTTAAGTGTGTAAACTATATTTTAATAATTATATTTATTGTTAAGCGTCTGACAAAGTTCATCATTTTTTTAAAAAATACGAGTAACTAATGTGGAATTATATTCGAATAAATATTTTAGTGCGTATCTTTTTCATATTTTGGGGTTAACAGAGGTACTGTTGTTGATGCTGTTTTTCAAAGGTTTTTAAGTACTTTGAAATCACAAGTATATGTGTCCTATTTTAGTTATCATAAGTCTATTGTGTCTCCGCTATTCCCTAAATTGAACAAGAATAATTATTTTTGATAAAAAAAAACTACATTACTCCTTGTGTTAATTAAATAAAATTTTCATTAAAGATATAATTATTCGGTAGAAAGTTATTTTCAATCATACCCAATTAATTTTTTTCAGGATTTAAGGTACTATTGCGTATTTACTACGATAACATGTCAGACGTTACACATCATATGCGACTACTGTAAGGCTCGTTTCTTTTTTTCAAACTTGTAGTGGATGACACTTGTGATGTTAATACAGTTTTTTCAAATAGTAATTAATGAAATTAAATTAAATTGATTACCGGTTTTCGATGCCAACTTAAATTCGTCTCCATTGTTGTAACAATGTAACTGTTAAAACAATGACTAAAGTTGGCGTTGAAAACCAGTTTTTTGGCCAAACTAGCCAAACTGGGTGTGCATTGTTACAACAATGCAGACAAATCATGCTCTTTTTTTCAATTCCTACTAATAGAAAAAAATTCCTTATATATATTGTTCAAATTTTCAATCGTTAATAAAATACTTTCTATTCATCTATTCATTGTAGGAATTGACTTAAAAAAATTTTTTTTAATATTATTTGCTTACGAGAATGTCCATTTCAATTTTTCATTCATTTTGACCAGTGTGTGTGTGTTTTACAGTATTTTGAAAGTCGAAATTAATTATAATCACCTTATATGAATTATTCTTATTTTACTTAATATTTAGCAGCTTTAAATATATTTTAGCACAACATTTTAGAGAGTGAAAGAATTTTTAAGTCCTCAGTATATTGTTTTATGTACTATTTGTTTACTATTTTCATAGCAGAATTTTTCTGTGTCGAATCTTTTGAGTATTTTTTTTTTTTTTTACTTAACACATGAAAAAAGCTGAAATAAGGAAATATTTATTTCTTGAAAAGAAACTATTCGGAAGTCGCCGGACGGCCGCAAAAATAATGCAACGGATCGTTATTCGTCTTCCAATTATCTCGACTGATTAGCAACTGGCTTCTTGACGCCGGTTCGAACACACCTTTCTTAACTGGTTAAGGTCAATGCTTCCTGGTGCTAAGTGAGAATGAAATTTAGAATGCGAAAGACGAGGACAGGATTCACTATGATCATTAAAATATAAATCAAGACACTGTCATGCAATCATGGGAATCTCGCTAATTACCATTGATTATATTCGGATCGAATTTCCCCTCGTGCAAAAAATCACCCCTAGATTCAGGATAGCCCGACTAACTGTCTCCGATTTTATATTCCATGAACTTGTCCTTTGACGAACTGGCAACGACAGTTCGGCGTCTTAATTGTTTTTATGGTCTCATAGACGAGAGTCTTAAAGTCTACGCGCCATTTTTTTTTTTTTTTAGAATTGGTTTTGGATTATATTAAGAGGAAATTATACCTTTAAAATATGTTAACTATTGTTTAGCTTGAAAATAAACAAAGTGGGCCGTACGTAAAGGCGTCTGAAAAGAGCGGAAGCAAATAAAAACGTTAGATATATTTTTTTAAACCTATTGATTTGATAGAGGAATTTAAAAAAAAAAAATGACGGATTTTAAAATGCATAGTGGAAAAGCGGTGATTGGTTAATGTAGACGAGTTGGCGGGTATGGGCTATAAATGAGGATATAAAGATTGCTGATTGGGCTATACGTTGTCGACTGTGCCTTTACGTTCAGGATATCAAAAAGGCAAGTTAGAAATTATTGATGTTAAGTACATAGAATTTGTTGTGCTTTTTATTAATTTATTTGTAAACGTACGTGTTATATATAGGTTTGATTCTTTAGATCATGTAAGTTGACATTTCTATCCTGAATAACGTGAAGTATTTATTTGAGCATTTGTTGCATTAAGATAATATTCGGTATTGCATTCGGAGTCGTGATTTTGAAAAGAGCGAATTAACGAATAATTTTCTTTGATATTTAGTGTCACTTGGACGAGATTGTACTTATAAAAACCATTTTAAGAATATTATTAAAGTTAAGTAAGTTATAAGTAATAAATAAGTTATACATAATAAATAAGTTATACATAATAAATAAGTTATACATAATAAATAAGTTATACATAATAAATAAGTTATACATAATAAATAAGTTATACATAATAAATAAGTTATACATAATAAATAAGCTATACATAATAAATAAGCTATACATAATAAATAAGCTATACATAATAAATAATTAAATTTAATAATATTCTTAAAATTATCAATAAAAATCAGTGACGCAAAAACCCATGGCGGGCGAAGGCCTTCGGTGCCCATCTCAGTTTTTGTGACTTCGGGCACTGAAGTGTATGAGCAGATGTTCTGTTCAGGTGGTTTGTCTGACGCGAAACCCCCAGTGTTTAGTTCCCAAGCCAGCTTGGTACTCATTGACTTACTGAAGGGATGAAAGGTTGAATAAAGCTTGCCCGACCCGGGGTTTGAATCCCAGACCTGTGGCTTGGAAACGCAGTACGCTACCACTCGGTCACTGCACCTCAAGAATATTGTTACAAGAAAAAAAATTTTAAATGCAATTCTTTGGCAACATATTTTGGCGACATATTTTCAAAACATTCATTTTTCATGACGAATACGTCTATAATAATATATTTCTTGTTTATATCTCAGACTTCGGTATAGAGCCTGAACTAAAATTTTTGAGTGAGTGTGTGAATACTAACGTCGCACTGTTCAGCTACGCGAAGGCTTTTGGCGACGGACCACGTAATTTTGCTAAAATTTTTGAAATATATAATTTAGAAGTGGATTTATTCATATTTTATCATATCAGAGAAGAAAAATTTTAACAACACCCTTTTTTTTTCAATAAATCGTAACTTTGAAAATAATGTGAATTTTTAAAAATTTTTTAGTTCAACCCGGTATAGAAGTACTATATATATAGGCTCAATATTATTCTTATAGAAGCATTTTTCATAAAAGTAGAATGTTTTTTAAATGTCATTCTTCATTTTTTTGCCAAAAAATTGCATAAAAATTTTTTTTTATGATATTCTTAAAACAATTATGTGTATATTCCAATTCAGCTAACACTAAATATCAAAGCATTATTCATTTATACGCTTTTGCAAAATCACGGTTTCAAATGTTCTGAGTCACCTAAGTATGGAAATGTAAAATTAGGTATGTATATATTTTGAATATAAAAAAGGGAAACAAATATTTTAAGTCAACTCCTACTTTGGTGGCGCCATCTGCTGCAGCTAGTTGTAACTTCGTCAGAAATAGCGTAGAATAAATTTAAAATTAAAAAATAAAACTTAATTAATGAATTAATTTTTGAAAAAACTGTATTGACATCAAGTGTTATCGATTACAATAAAAAAAAACGTATTTGAACTTAAATGGATGAATAGAAAGTACTTCATCAACGATTGAAAATTTGAACAAAATATATACATATATATAAGGAGAGTGTGAACTAATGGTAGGAATTGAAAAATATACTTCTGTTTAAACAAATAATTTGTTCGTTGAAAAATATTTTGGCCTGTTTTATTACTTTTAATATTCTCGAAACAAACCCAAGATTAAAAACGTTAGCAACAATGAAAGAATGTTTAAATGTCTTTTTTAATACAAACCGGAAGGAAATTGTGCGATAAAACCTATCTTAATCTCAGGGCCCCCTCAATGCCTGAAGACATATGTATTTAGTGTGAAAGTATTTGAGTCTCTTAAAATTGTTCTTCACTTCAGTTTAAATTTGTTAGTTAAACTGAATTACAATTCCTGTCAAATAGATTTAAAAAAATATTATTATTAAGAAAAAATAAATATTTGATTTTTAATGGGACACATTACCCTAAAAAGGACCAAAATATCTTTTTTTATTACCTCATTTTAATTGTGCTACTTTTCTAAATATGTGTACAAAAATTTCGTAGCTGTAACTAAATTATTTAGCCTGTTATTTAATTTTTTTAACATTATATCGAAGCGAAAACTGAAATTAGAAAACGTGACGTCTGTATTTATCGTTTTCATTTATTTTACTGAACCTTTAACACTTTAAATTGCTTTTTCTCAGGTTTTTTCCTAATCGTGTATGTATATAATCGTGTATTTATCGTGTCGAAAACTAAGGCTTTTTTTTTATATTCTATAAAAGATTGTGAAACTTTTTTGTTGTTTTGTGATGTTTGATAATTATGTGTATGGAATGAGGATTTATGCCAATAATTATTTTTTTTAAAAAATCATCAAAGCTTTATGTAGTTTTTTCTTTACTGTTTTTATTGTGTCTGACACGAAAAAATTATAAAAATAAAAATATCTCTCGAAATACCAGTCCCATGCACATAATTGCTCGGAACACTTCTAAGAATTACAAAAAAAATTGTTCAAAAATATAAAAATTTGCAAGAACAGTAGAAAAATTAAAATATTGAACTATTTTTAAAGCATTTAATATTTGAAATAATTGTTTAAAAGTGGTATTTTTCCTTTGAAATGTATAGTTCATGTGTATTCAAAAAGGACACATATAAATATATAAATTTAAAAAAAATTGTGTGGATGGGTACAGTGTTCCCTTAAATTACAACGGAGAATGAAGAGTTTGGGGCGCACAGTATTTTATGCTCTAATGGTTTATTAACACTTAAAAATGTTAATTTTATTATTAATAGTACAATAAAATATGTCTATATTAAACTGCCTATATCAATCATTTCACACACATACACACAAGTAAAGTTACTTTTACTTGCAGATCATTGTTGCCACGACATGTATGTAATATTTTGAGAAAATCTCTGTGTGTATTGAATAATATCACTTCTTCGAAGTAATTATTATTTTAGTGTAAAAAGTGGTGACTGAAATCTTCTTATCACTTCACAACATTTGTTTTTCATCGCGTTATCATTCAAGAGAAATTAAATTATGTTCTAAAATGTGTGTTTCATAATAATAAGAAAGATAAAGCGAGTGTTTTTAAAATAAACCGTTAAGAGATCAGCATATATTTCATAATAGCAAAAGATAACTTAAATTCGAACGACTATTACTCTAAAATTTTAACTGTAGATTCACTTTTATTGACAACAAATCAATCGTAAATTTAACACACATTTCCGATATCACAATGAAATAAAATCGTTTGGGATTTGTATTAATTGGAAAAATAGAATAGTTTTCTAACTCTAGATTTGCTGTTTAACACAACCAACGTTCATATCAGTGGTCTTTGTGTGTGTTTCAAATATTTCAAAATCCTTTTTCCGTGAATTTCAACGTTTCTTGTAAACTTTTCATAATATCTCTTGCAACACCCAAAAAATCTTAATATTTTTATTTTCTTTGTCTGGTATAAATAGATAAAAACCAAACAGAACAGCGATTGCAACAAAAGAGAATTTCTTTTATTCAAATCTCTCCAAAATGTTAATGTGTTTATAGTTCCTGTATTTTGAATATTGCTCTTGTGTGGTTTCTTCTGTTTCACAAACCACTGCAATGCATTCATTAAAAATTTCAATAAATTTATTTTTATTCAGAGCTTCACAGTTACAGTAATACTTTAAAAAATTATTTGTTAATGGCTTTTTATTTAATTTATATCACGGACAAAAATTAATTTCATGATGCATCATTTAGAATATTTAAAACTTAAATTATATATTTTAAAAATTTTTGTAAGCTTTGAATTTATTTACTCTAATAAAAATTAAATCCAAATCGCGCAATCAAGAGAATATCGGCAGATTCTTTTAAACTACACTCCGTCCTCGCTGAGTTGTTTTTCCTTTTAACTCCTTATCAAAAACGGAAACGCTTGACCGGAAATAACTCTCATATATTTTTTAATATAATCTTTTTCTGTGAGATATCACTTGAAGTATTGGACTCCGCAGATAAAAACAACAACAAAAATGATTCACAATCTTATTCAAGGCTTACCATCGATAGTAAATGACCTCGGAAGGCTTTAAATCATCGTAAATAGATCTACCAATTAAATGTCCTAAAGGTGATGTACCTTATTATTCCCAAGCAGATGGTAGATGGTAATAGTAGATGGTTACGAAATATTTTGAAATTTATATTCCCTTACTTAAGTGATAAAAAGTTTTGTGAGGGAGAATCTCATTTTTTGTTGACTTGTACAAGTAAACAATTTTTCGAATTTGTTTCATCATTTTAATTTTATTTTCCCCCCAGTGCTATCTTAATGGCATGGTTTTATCAATGTTTATTTGTGAACTAGTTTTGATTCAATTTTTTCTTCATTTGATTATTTTTTAAATAATAATAAATAGTTTTAATCTCAAAGAGATTCGAGGTTTATTTATAGACTTTCTTTTAAAATCGATAGTTATGTGATAAATATAAAGAATTTTAAAAATAAATCGATTGATAATTTGTTAGAAGTCTTTTGTTGTATATCATCATATTCTGTAGTAAGATTAAGTTGACCAAACTTTTTCGAAGTCATCAAAGGTTTTTCCAAATCTTTCTTCATTAAAACCGCAATTTATCGCTTGTTTTAAGCTATAAATAAAGTTTGCAAATAAAAAAAACATTGAAACTTTCTCTACTAAAACATATTCTCATTTTCTAAGTGATGTTACATATCCTCGATGACGAAAATATCGTACAAAAACCTGTTCTCACATGGCTTAAGAAAATGAAATTTCTGTATTGTGTTGAATAGTCAAAACTATTGTTTCAAATTTATCGTGTTCTATTTATATACTGTTATATTTGAGTTAGTTTACATGTTTCCCGATCAAAATTTTACTGGTTTAAAAACCAAATCTTTATAGTTAATGCTTTTAATCTTGTTTATTGCTATATTGCTTGCTTTGTATATCAAAGTATCTGTGTCTCTTAACATAATGTTTTTCCTGTTACAGCTCCAGACCTCAATCACCTTCGATGAACCAACTTGAGATTAGAAGAATGAATCAACAAAGCTGAATCTAACAATGCATGCGTGTACATCCACCAGTTGCATTCCAGAATAGCTCAAGTAGAGAGACTGAATATAGAACTTCCGTATATAACGCTGCCACAGAACATTTTGCTCAACAGAATTGTTATTGCTTCGACTTATTACTTTTCGTTAGGACTTCCACTAAAATCCAACAACTCTTCCTTAGTCCTAGGGAAGTAGATCCCAAGCCAAAATGAAGTGCATTGATCCTGACAACAGTGTCGTATGGCAACTGTTGCCAGGCAAAGACCACAAACTAGACATCGAAAACGATTCGCCAACCCCAACTGAGACTGGCGTCTTGAGTTCGAATGGAACTCTCTCCAAGTGTTCCACAGTTCCCCGTAACATGTGCCTTAATGGATATTCGAAAGAAAGGGAACCTCTGTCCCCTAGATTTCGCCACCCTAGAATAGTGCATGGGCGACATCGAAAAAGGGTGATCTTAAAAAACGGTGGGGTGAATATATCCCGCGAGAACGTCTCCAAGCGCAGCCAGCGCTATCTTCAAGACATCTTCACCACCATGGTGGACATTCAGTGGAGGTGGAACTTGATGGTATTTGCTATGGGATTCTTCGGCAGTTGGATAGTGTTCGCAGTTCTTTGGTGGTTGATTGCTTTGGCACATGGTGACCTTGACCATGAAGGGGATGAGAACTGGAAGCCTTGTGTTATGAATGTCCACAGCTTCGTCACTGCTTTCTTGTTCTCAGTGGAAAGTCAACACACGATTGGGTAAGTCATTGCATTGACCTTTTGTTATTGTGTTAAATAATATTTAACGTATTATATACTCTGGGACAGGCTCATAGATAGTAGCGTAACGGAGAATATTAAGGCCTCCCTGCAAAGACAGGTTTTGGCCCCCAAGCCGTATCCTACAAAAGATTGCAAAACCATAACATAGACTTTGGGCCCCCTAGAATCCTGAACTCCCCCCCCCTCCGCGATGGAGTTACGGGGGTGTATATTACTCGCTAATGCTTATAGAATATTTAAGTTTATACAGGTTGCAAAACAAAACAAGAGCTTAAGGCTTTTAATAGTAACCTATGCTTGCCAAAAACTCTGGATATGTACAGCATAAAATCAGCATTAAAAGCAATATTTTCTTCCTGAAGCATTGGGTACCTTTTTTCTGTCACTGCCTTTCTCATTTGGGGAAAATTCATATTCCTTGCCATTACTTTCAGAATTTATTGAGAGAATATTGTTGATTCCGGATCAGACAGGATTATAACTTTTCATAAATGCAAATAATTGCACAAAATATTTTCACACTCTACTGGGGAATCATTTGCGAAATTCAGGTATTTCATAGTATTTTGAATCATAATGAATTCCGATCAGTCTTTGGTGGATATTGCGAGTTTTATTTATTATCATGTCACTGAAAATAATTTTAAATCACGCAAGTTCAATATTTAAATATTTTTGTATTCTGTTATATTAGTTGGGCTGGAAACACATCTATTGTTGGCCACAAGGTGTAAATACTTTCTCTGAATACTGTTTCAATGGTTTTGAAGCATGTTTTTTAATTGTAAAAATAGCGTGTAAATAAAAAAATTCCTTTTAGCCTCAGGTAAAAATAGCAAAACTAAATTATTAAAAAAAGACTATTATTCTTCTGTAGGATTCAAGGTCTTAAAGTAAGTATTAAGTGATTAATTATTCCGTAAATAACATCAATCGATTTATCGACTGTTTGTATACAGCTTGGTTTTCAAGTTTTGAATCACAATTGTTCTTCCTTTTAAAAGTTCCCTTATGATTGAATCAAAAAATAAGATGTAAATTTCATATACAATCTAAAATATTTTGTACATATGTGTGTGGTTTTATATAAAAAGAACGTGGAAAAAGCCACGCAATAGAAGTGAAACTTCTTTGGCGACGTTGGCCGTAAATGCAGGAATAAATCTAATTATATTAAACTGCTGAGATAACCTTAATCAAATAAAATTCGAACTTCATTTATTGTATGAAATGTTTTTATTCAATTTTCTGCATCATCATTTTCTAAGAAAGACACAATAGGTGTGTTTTAACTAAAGTAGGATATAATAATCCTCGATTATAGTCAATCAAGAAAATGTGAGAAAACTTCATCAATCGTGGTTCCGTATACTGTTGTTCCTTCTCTAGAATAAGTATTCATTGTCAAATTCAGTGTCCGTTTCAAGAATTCAATGAGTGGGTTTGCTTCTTAAGCAAAATTAACATTAAAGTCTCCAGTTAAGATAATCGGCTTTTAATCATCATCGGATCCAGTGCTGCAGCTTTTGATGTGTACAGCACTAAAACTTTATGGATAAAGATGATAAAAGCTGCGACAAAATTACCTGGTGATATATAGACTTTCGCCTGGAATTGCTGCTAGTTTTGCTTTTCTTTTCTTTCACGAAACTCTTTTCCTCTTTTTGCATTTGTTCTAGGCTATCTGACTAGAATTTATTTTGATTCAATGGAAATAAAAATTAATAATATAAACTTAATGCATCACTAACAGAAGTCATTATGTTTGTTTACAAGGCGCTATCCGTAGCGATTCTGGCGCTAACGTTAGTGACATATACACAATGCCCCAGACATTCCCGAAACGGGAAGAGCCATATAATGGTAATATCTTGGGAGCGTTTATTCGTTGAAAACGGCACGTTTATTACATAAAAACTACGAAAATACGCCATGCGAGTTCATTACGAGAGTAGCAAGGGTACCCACTTAATGTCACCAATACCTAAACGCCTTTCTTCCATAGCAGCAAGATATACTTTTGATGCACAATTCCCCCTTCGTAATCGTCCAACTTTTTCACGGATATGATGCTAGTCACGTGGTGTACCCCTCCGCCCCGCTCGCTATATCCTCACCATGGCGACGTTTCGGGGGGATGGGGGAATCACTACTACCGTTCGCTTTTTCAATGTTACCCAAAACTGGGTAAATTTCCCATTCACTCCCGTCCGCAAAGAAGTTTCACTTCAAAAATATATTTAAGTTGAATATCAACCAACAGCTTTAAAATGAAAATGCCTTTATATTACATTGGCCAATGGCTTTATAAATCGCATAATTCCGATGCTTAATAAATAGCAAGAAGGCTAAACTTAAAGTGCAATGCAAAATGTTTCAATATAATGATTTCTAAAAAATGAATTTCTTTAAAGTAACATTAGTTGACCTCTAGGTAGTCCTCAATTAATATAGTAATTACAGTAGAACGTCGTTTATCCGAATCAATTGGGACCGGACGCCGTTCGGATACGCGATTGTTCGGATAACCGAAAACTGAATGCGATCCATGCAGTATATGATACTGGACACTATACAACTATTGAAAATCATCACATGCGGTAAACGTGCATGAAGAAAAAGCCAAATAGGTGCAAAACGTCGCCATTTTACTTTGATTGTGGAAAATAATCACTTATTTTTCGCTGTACCACTGTACACCTTCGTTTTTTCACTGCAAAGTCTCTGATTCTTTTCAGCAGCAGTAGTTGAGTAGGCCAGCACTCTTAATTGTTTTTCGTACCACTCCATAGCTGTCTCTAACGCAGAAACGCGTCAGCATTTGATGGACCCTTGCTACTTTCGTTGTTGCAGTCCTCGTCTTCATCCGTTTCATCGTCAACAGGGTCGGATTCTTCTTGCACGGAGGCCGCGGTGGCCGAGTGGTCTAGGCATCGGATCATGGCTAGCATGTCATGGGTTCGATCCTAGTACTACTGAAGATCCGCCGTGTAGGGGAGCGATGCACGTTAAATCTGTCGAGAGCTCAAACGTCCTCCCGTTGGTGTGGTGTGGTAGTTAGGAGAGGGGGTGTCAGCTCAGGTGTCGTCCGCGTCACTTGACCATGGTTCAAAATTACGCGGTCCGTCGCCAAAAGCCCTCGTGTTGCTAATCAGTGCGACGTTAATATTTTCTCACTCACTCTTCTTGCACGGAAGTCACAATCTCGTCATCAATTAGCATTTGAAATCCACAGTCATCTGCATCGCATGCCATCCAGGTTTCTACATCAACAAAACTCAACAAAAGAGCACGTATACACCCCCTCACTTGGAAACAAACTGACTTAATATTCCGCGCAGATGTTTACCAAATCACACACAGCTGAAATCCCCCCCCCCCAATGTCCCTCACCTTGGGTTTTCCCGTCACTTTTGGCCTCACAGGAAACAAATGTTGATTATTGCACTGTTCGAAAACTTATCCGGACTTTGGTTTGGATATTTGACGCTCCGGATAATAAACGTTCAGATAAACGACGCTCTACTGTATTGTATTTACTAGAACATCGTGAGAATTTTTTGGTACTAGAAAATTGGGGAGAGGGTTATAATTTTCGAGATGAATTTCTATATTAGATAGATCTTATCTTTTTATTTAAATGTGGAGAAGAATCATATTATAGTTAAGAAGAATGGCGAGCTTTGGAACTAGGTAATCTTAAATTCGCGCGCGAATCTCGTCTTCACCATGTATCGGATGTGAAAATATTTGCTTATTTGACCTGAAGGGTTTTTAGACTCAAAATCTCTTAGGTGCTGTCTTTACCGACTGACCAGTTGCAAAATTATGAGCACTGTTTTCGTTTAAATGACAATACTGAAAGCGAGTGAAATTTGGACCCTTGAATCAAACTATACTGGATTTGATGTTTGAATTAACTCTCTGCCGATTCTCGCCAAAAATTAAGCGCATGCCATAGATAAATCGCCAAAGTTTTAATTAGTTTCTAGCTACCTATTTGATACTATCCTAAGGGTAATGGCTAAAATTTGTTGAAACTTGTCAAAGGTCGGTTGAGATTCGCCAAAGGTCACCAATGGCATTGACGTAACGTACACCCCGCAACCCCCGCATTGCGGGGGTTAGAATTCTAGGGAGCACAAAGCCTGACTGCCGCCATGTGCCTAACCATTTGTAAAATCCAACTTAGGGACCCAAAACCTTAATTTGGAAGGGGTCCATATGTTCTCCATTACGCCATTGGTAATATGTATATAAGTACCTTGGATGATTGTAATTATATTCCAAATCTTCACAAATGAGTTTAATTCTTATGTTATTCACATTATGTGATTTCACATTAGTAATTTTTTTTAAAAAAAGATTCAAAATATATCTTCTTTAGTATCAAATTAAAAATTTACGTTTTGTATGAATGATAAATTTACATTTGAAATATGTTAAATAGAAATGCTTAGTGAAATTTCGTTTGAAAAATGGTGATATTCCAATATTCTAGTGTAGAGTTTATAATTGTCAGAAAGGAAAGGGTTTTAAAAGAACCACGGTGTTAAGCCTATTGTTTGAGATAACCTTCAATGTGCATCTGATATGATTTGAAAAGGAAATTTTCTAAGAATCCGAACACATTATAAATACGTGTCATTATGATTTATTATGGATTTTGCTTTTGGAAATTATTGTGAAAAGTTTAAATTGTAAAGAATTTTTTTAAAAATTCGGTGTTTTATCATCTTGATTAAGTAACGCAAATAAAATAAATAAATAAGCACTGAGTAAAACAAATTAGTAAAATTAACGAGTCTTGGAGACCTTTTTAGTTGTAAAACATATTAGTATTATAATATGGAACATATTCTACACCAGGAAAAAATTATTTAACTTGTGCACTAATTAGCTGTATTTTAAAATACGCTGCCTTCTAAAAAAACAACGATTTTATTTTTTTTCGAACCTTTTTTCGCAACAAAGCTATTTCCATTTTCAGTCCTATTTACTACAGGTATTAAAATTATGCCATTTTTCAATTTCCACTATAAGTTCGCTCTCTCCCTACACACACACACACACACATATATATATATATATATATATCTAGTTCAAATTTTCAATCGTTAATAAGATACTTTCAATTCATCCATTCAAGTTCAAATACAATTTTTTTAACTTGTTACATTTTTTTCAAATAAAAATTCATTAATTAAGTTAAAAAATGAATAAATAGTAACAAACAAAAATAATATTACAACAGCTTATACAGAAAGAAAAATCATTCGTTCTGTTGCGCAATGGATAGCGCGTTGGGACTTCTATTCCAATGGTCGTGGGTTCGAATCCCACCTGGGATGGCGTAATTTCTGAGAATGTCATTTCTTTTTTACTATACTATTATTATAGAAGAATTAAATTTAATTGATGAATAAAGAGTAACAAACAAAGAAAAAAAATAGTCCAACACTATATAGAGAAAAGAAAATGGAAAATTGCAAGGAAAATCGCTTTCTATTTTGTCACTTAAATTTGTGATTCTGTCATACGTATATACATATTTATATTAACTGTAACTATTTAATAAAGAGTAACTAAAATAAAATGTTTCTTTGTTGACCTAAGTAGGAATTGACTTAAATTTTTTTTATATTTCTTGATAATATATATTCAGAGTTAATAAATATAATAAAAATTTAAATATTTCGTTTACTAATATACTGTAAGCGTTTATCAATAATTGAAATACTGTGCTTATAAAAGTACTTCAAATGCTGATCTTGAAGTGTATCTGGAATGAAATCAAGCTTCGCGAAAGATTTTTTTATAAAACAAAAGGTTGAAATGAGGTCTCGCGATGAGATTGAATTATTTTAGGTTTGACCTTTATTTAATAGTCCTACATATATCTCGGGGGCTAGACGCCTCTGTGGGCGTCAAATCCAGGATTTTCTTGTTAGCGTGAGGGTTCTGTCACAGCGCGATCTACTTTTATAATTCAAAACAGAAGCCTAAAGCAAAGTGATTATAGTCCTACTTACGTTTTCTTACTCATCTCTTGTTGTTATTGCTGTGTGTGTGGAAATTTATATTTATATAAAATTGGCTACTTTGTAGTAATATTGCATTGCTTTGATGGATGTGTTATGTTAATTTCGAAAAGAATATACTAATAAACATTGAACTGAAGTGTACATTTAAATATTTTTCTTTTTAACCAAGGGATATTTTCTGATTGATTATGCTAAGCTTATTCTGCGGTATGTTTTAATCGATTAGACCTGGAGGAAGTGGAAGTTGAAGTTAAATTTGTGGCAAACAAAATATTGCTGATTAAATTTGTGTTATTTTTTTTTTCTAATTAAAGAAACACTAAAAGAAAAAGGTGATTGACTGCGTTCAAAACTGGAATTAAAAAAAAAACGTATAAAAGGAGAAATTTTTCTTTCTTTTTTTTCGTGTTAGTTGGATTGGAATATACGTATAAAATTCCTTTAAGAATATTATTGCCAGAAAAAAAATCAAAGAAGAATGACATATTTTCTCAAAACATTCTCCTTTTATGGAAAATGCTTCTTATTATTTTTTATCTGTATAAATTCCCATTATTTTCAGAATTACAATCAATCAAAATAATAACCGGTGGTTTTTATGAATATTTCTTTACTCTGATGTAATTAAGTACAAATAAATCCTTTTCTAAATTATATGTCAATTTTGCTTTATTTTTTGCCTAAAAGTTGCATTTAAATTTTTTTATCTTGCAAAATATTCTTAAAACAATGTTATATGTATTCTAATTCAACTGACACTAAATATCAAAAGGGTTACCCATTTAAACGCTTTTTCAAAATCACGGCTCCGAATGTTCTCAGTCAACTTAATAAATTGTACTGATCATTACTAAAAAGCTATAAAAGTCATCAAAAACTCACTCTAACGTTTAAAAGAAGTTATTTACCTATCTTTCATTCCAAGATATGGCTATAAATCTTAAGTGTTTTAGCTTATGGATCAAAACGATAAATTCTTTTCATTTTTTAAAAAAATATTCTCGTGAATAAATAGTTGTAATATCTAAATTTGAAAATGAATTGACCATGTAAAGAATAACGTAATGCTTATTCGACTCTTTCAAACAAAAGCGTCGAATTTAAATTGGACTATTTGAATGTAACTATTCTAGACGTAATAAAAAAAAAACAACCTCAAATGATTTATATCCTGGAACTAAGGAAATTGAATGACATGTTAAAATGGTAAGACGAATGAATGTGGAAATGAAAGTCGTAAAATACAATTGTCACCCTACATGAAACGATTATTCACGCAATATAATAATAATCAATATATTATTTTTCATTTTAGTTTTAAAAAGGAAAGGGAAACAGATGTTAAAATGCACGATAATGACCTCAACGTATTTTGGTTCAAATAATTCTTTGATTTGAAAGATTTCAGTGTCAATGTTTCAAATATTTTATTAGCTCCAATTTAAAGTACTGTAGAGTCTCGAAAACTCGATCTAATGTAGACTGAAGGGTGGTAGAGTTTGTGAAAATGCCGAATTATCGAGACGGGAATTAAAAATGAATAAGTACGAGTGTTTTCTCAGAAAATATTTTACTGCGCTTGTTTGGGATTGTTTGATTAAAGAATAAATATAGAGAGAGAAAAATAAACTGCCCAAATACCCTTAAACAAAGGGAAAAGTATAGCTCACACAGCATTTACTATATGAAAATGAAAAGTAATGAATACATAGTATAAAATAATTTACCTAAACAGACACACCTCAGAAAAATACTTTATCAAGGCATAAAACTGTCTATTATGAACTTTAAGTTGCCGACTTTACGAAAACTGGCTATTTTTTCTTAAAGAAATGCTCGTGGAGTTTTTTCGACTTGCGAGGGTGTGGCCAAGTGATCCGGACTCTACTGTAGATACAGTAGAACGTCGTTTATCCGAATCAATTGGGACCGGACACCGTTGGGATACGTGATTGTTCGGATAACCGAAAACCAAATGCAATCTATACAATATATGTAACCAGACACTATACAAATATTGAAAATCATTCCATGCGGAAAACGTGCTTGAAGAAAAAGCAAAATAGGTGCAAAATGTCGCCATTTTACCTTTATTAAGGAAAATAATCACTTATTTTTCGCTGTTCCATTGTACACCTTCGTTTTTTCACTGCAAGGTCTCTGATTCTCTTGAGCAGCAGTAGTTGAGTAGGACAGCACTCTGATTGCTGTTCGTACCACTCCATTGCTGCCTCTAACGCAGAAACGCGTCAGCATTTGATGGACCCTTGCTACTTTCGTTGTTGCTGTCCTCGTCTTCATCCGTTTCATCGTCAACCGGGTCGGATTCTTCTTGCACGGAAGTCGCAATCTCGTCATCATTTAGCATTTGAAATCCACAGCCTTCTGCATCGCATGATATCTAGGTTTCGGCATCAACAAAACTCAACTATAGAGCATATATACACACCCTCACTTGGAAACAAACTGACCTAATATTCCGTGCAGATGTATACCAAATCGCACATAACTGAAATTCCCCAAATATCCCTCACTTTAGGTTTTCCCGTCACTTTAGGCCCCACGCGAAACGACTGTTGAGCATTGCACTTTTCGAAAACGTATCCGGACTTTGGTTCGGATATTCGACGCTCCGGATAATAAACGTTCGGATAAACGACTTTCTACTGTACAAAGAAATTCTCAAATTGAAGAAAAAGAAATATTTATGTTTAGAGTTTTCAAGTGTTGATGGATTGCAATCAATACTGATTTGCCATGAAGATTTTTTTAAAAATTCTATTGTAAATGTATGATGAGACGTTCTTTATGTTAAGGCTGTTTTCGCTATATGTACGAGATAGTAAACTTAACGCGGATCACATTTTCGAACAGAAAAAATGCCTCAACTTTATAAACATTTGTGACACTATAACTCATATATTTGTTTAAATATTAGTTTTTTAAAATTTCAAAATATTTCATAAATAATTAGTTTTTTTAAAAAAAATGTTAAGGGGTAGCTCATTTAACATTACGGTATAGGAGAAAAAATGCGCAACACATTTTGAAAAAGAAAAAAATGTGTCAACTAGGATAAAAATGAGTAATATGATAAAATGAATGATTCTCTACAGGATAGTGTGAAGCCAGAATATAATATTAATGTTCGAATACTTTTATATATGAAAAAATATTCCGAATTTGGGTCCTATTCTTTAACATTAACCGAAGACAGCCTTAAGTGATTTGATTCTTTGAAATAAGCTTGTGTGTGTGTGTGTGTGTGTGTGTGTGTGTGTGTGTGTGTGTGTGTGTGTGTGTGTGTGTGTGTGCGCAACTACTTGGTACCTGGCATCGCTGTAATGGGGATATATGATTATTTGCAAGTTCCTTTTCCTCCCCCCCCCTTCTTCTAAAAGACATTTCGATTCAGTTTGAATATTCCTCTGTCTTATCAGTCTGTGTTTGAAGATTTAATGTTGTATATGTCTGACATTGTAATACTTTTATCTTTCTATGCTTGCGTTTAACTTTTTCAGAATGTCGTCTCGGTGTATAATTAAAGTCATTGATATGCAAAGAGGAACTTTAGAAGTCTCGATTTCTTTTATCCTATGATAAGATATTGAATTCCAAAGATGTTTTTATTTATGAAATTTTAAATAAAAGCAAAATTGCATCAACTGGGGAGTTATTTTAACTGTCATTTTCCCCATCATCTTTGTTCGAGACTAATTTCCGTGTATAAATTGAAGGGTTGCGTCTTCTGTAAAGTGAAAAGTATCGATGATTTGTGGATAGGTGCTGTGACATCGTCACAATGGAGAAAGCGCCTCTATTCATAAAGGTATCCACACCCGGGGAACACGTGGCTTTGGTGGTATTGTGTTGTATCAGACAGCTGGACAGTCGGCGACGGTGTGACTGGTGGACACTATGGGCCGGGCATCGCTGCCTTATTTTCCATTCATGGGCAGTGATTGTACGTCTTGAATGCTGGCGCCTCTGCAGGCGGCGGCGAGGTGTTTGAATGCCAGATGTCAGCCGGGCCCTTGTCGCCGGGAACCTTTGAGAGGGACCGGACTTTTGTTATCTCTGCACGAATGGATGACGTGCAAGACCGTTGGTGCCGGGTGCAAAACCCTGAGGCCGGCCAATGGGGATTGATGAGGGGCGTGGAATGAACCCGCCCCTAGAGTTTAAAAGAGTGGACTCGGAAAAAAAGAGAAGACTCCGGACAGACTCCAACGAGAGATTCTAAGAATAGAAGCCTGTGGACGAAGGAAGAAGGGAAGGACCCCGATCGACTCCTACGATTGACATACGAGACGTTAGGGATGGATATAGGAAGCAAGCACAGGGCGTGAGCCTCCGGATCCATACCGACGAGAGACTCCTGAGGCGGTACCCAACGGGCGACTGAAAAAAGGAGCAAAGAGCGGACCCCTATGGAGACACCAATTTGAAATAGAGCTAGCTGGCTGTATCAAACGAACACTTGTAACTAATATTTTTTCTCTATCCAATGATCTTTTGAATGTTGTCGTCAAATAAACATTTGATTAGATCACAGTAATAAGGCATTCTTTAATAATTAGCTTAGCGTACACCTTCAATCTAATTCCACGACGTTACAGTGCGTTATTTGATTTTTGTTCGGAATGGTTTGTCTGACCTTAGAGCTTTCTTTCAATTTTTCTTGTAATTTTTGTATGTACTAACTACAAAGCGAAATCAATCTCGTATATTATTGAACTTTACATTTGGAATAGTCTGACCAATATTTTTATAATAAAATCCAATCTCATTTAATATTTTAAGTTTCAATTTCGAAGAATCGAGAGATTGTCAAAATTTCAATTATTGCTGCGATTAGGGTTTCCAATGATTGACTGAAAACGAGGTTAATGACGCCCAGCTAATGATAAAAGCGAGATAAGAATTAAAATTTAAAAAACCAGTCCTGAACAAATTTAACCGAATGTTTTGTGAAAGTGATAAAATTCATTTCATTAATTCGTACAAAATATTCATAATTATATTCATTTATAAATATTGTTACGTGACTGATTGTCTTTTAAATGCAGGAAATGTCCACGCAATTAAAAACACGTACTTTCAAGGCAAATCTAAATCTATTATCGAACTCTATTAAATACAAAAAATTCCCTTTTAATAGGAAACGATTCATACACAATTATAAATCCTCAATGGCACAAATTCACAATTTAAACGAATATTGGAAACAGCAATATAAATCTGCGTCTACAATACCGCATAAGACAAATGAAACGCACTGTCGCTGTCAAATTTTTGACTTCATTGCTCTTTCCTGCATCATTCTTATATAGGCAGTCAAACCATTCCAAAAGTTTGTAGTACCTGTTAAATAAGCATTTTAGTCTCTTTCAGATTCATCGCGTGGGCTTGATAACAGAGTAGATATAGCCATGAATTCTGCTGTAACTGAAGACTTGCTATGTAATGGGGTGACCGTAATGGCCTAGTGGTCTAGGTAACAGACTCGTAGCACCGCAGAAAACCTGACATGTAGGGGGGGGGGGACGCGATGAACGTTAAATTTGTCGAGGCTCAACCATCCTCCCATTGGTGTTGTGGGGAAGTTAGGAGAGGGGGTGCCAGTTCAGATGTCGTCCTTGTCACTTAACCATGATTCAATATTTCGAGTTCCATTGCCAAAAGCCCTCGAGTAGCTGAATAGAGTGACGTTAATATTCACTCACTCGCCATGTAAAGGAGTTGATGCACGTGAATTCTGTATTAAGCTCAAAGTCCTCACGTTGGCGTGGTGTTAAGTTTGAAGAGTAGGGTACCACACACACACAGCTGAGGTGTCGTCTCCAACTTTGACTTTTGACTGAGGTTCAAAATTACAAGATTCTTCGCCATTAGCCCTCTTGCGGCTTCAAAGTGTGACATTGATAAGAATCAAAATAAAATCCAAATTTATCTGGGTTTGTCGCATTTTTGAGGAAAATTAACAACTAATCCTACTTAGCATTATTAAAGAGTACCCTATCTGGGTTTACAAACGATCTTTCCTGTTACAACCCCCTTTCGGCAGAGAAGCGAACAAAATTCGAAATTTTCTTAATAGTGTTTCTTAACTAGAAAGATATTATTAGCAAAATATCCTATAAATTTCTTGGAAATTCATAAATGTTTTAAAAATATAATTATAAGATATTTTCTTTCTTTATGGAGCTAGAGCACCAATAATCTGTCGTGGCTGTGGAAGTTTATCGAGTGTCATCTTTGTCATTTGACCGTCGTCAATGTTTTATAGAGCGACGTTACAAGAAATACACACTCTGTTCAAAGACTGTGAAAAAAGATTTTCAAGTTTGAAAATATTTAGGAAATACGTGCTTAATCCTTTGAAAAAATAAAATTAATGTTTTCTTTGTGCTTACCGTATTTATAGTAAATTTTAAAGTATTTGTTTTTTCCGTTCATTTCAAACGAAAATTCAAGGCTACTATTACTGGAGTCTGACTCATTACCTGTTTCATATATAGTACTCGTGAGAAATCGATAAAATATCTCATATGATACTGGATTGATTGAGTTTTTAACCTTTTGAAAGACAAATAGATCATTATTTTTTTTAAGTTAAATAATTCTAACGTTATCTACCTAATAATGGAAGATCACAGGAAAATCTGAAAAGGAAAAATGCTTGTGTTGTGAGCAAGAAAGTTGTGCTCGTTGCATGACTTTCTAATCTGAAAATCATTTGATGCTAAAGATTGATTATTTGTAATGGAAAATTTTTCTCTAAATTATGTAATTCATATTTATTACAGTAGCAGTTTTCTATGGTTAAGATCACAAATATTCCCGGAACTTGACAATTTTCTTAAATGTTTTTGTTTGTGTAAAATATCACTTATGTTCCACTTTCAAATATTTTTTTCCTTTATGAGAAATTAAAAAGCTTTTGGGAGGTTTTTTTATTCTTCTCTTTGAGTAACCCTTGTACTCTATTTTATGATAATGTCCAAAGTTGGAATGTTTTTCGAGTAACAAATGGATTTTCAAGCTTTTGGTTGGGCATATACAAGATGCCCCTGTTATCATGTGGGCTATTTTTTTTCTAAGTCACAGTTTAGTTCTTTTTATTTTATATGTTCTTTATTATTTTCCAAATTTATGATTGTCTTGTAAAGAATTAACATGCAGACATGATTTGATTGATCAATAGAGGGCGCTGTTGCATGAAGAAGCTGGATTTCTTTTAAATGGGAAAAGTTGGAATTGACAACACAGTTACATGATAACTATAATCACGTATTTCCTTCCAGTCAGTTTATATACTCATGTGACGTCATAGGCACATGATAAATGCGATCTCGTGTTTCCAGCCAATCAGTTACCCCGCTTCGGTACTGCCAACTATTGCTTTTTGCAGAAACTTTCAAAATATTCATATTCGTGTACACGTTTAATAAAAGTTCTTTTTTTAAATTTTGAGAAACGTTTTGAAGAATTTTTGTATTGAACATATTTACCAAAAAACCAAATTTGAAATTTTATCAAAATTTTACTAAAAGAGTAACAGGTACAAATCTAATATTTTTAATCCAAGTGAGAACACGTGATCGCATTTATCATGTGACCGTCTTGAATTTAACCCATTAGAACGACACAGGATTGTAACAAGTCTATATCAATATGTTTTATCATGCATAATAACTAATGAATATGTGTGTATACTGTATAATATTCGTATATAATATTTCCTTTCCATATTGTAATCAACCCGAATGTTTTGTTCCAACAGCTATGGCTATCGTTACACCACCGAGGAATGTCCAGAGGGAGTGTTCATGATGTGCGTCCAGTCCGTAACTGGCGTGATGATCCAGTGCCTTGTGGCTGGCATGGTCTTCGCCAAAATCGCCAGACCAAAGAAACGCAGCCAAACTCTGATGTTCAGCCGCTATGCTGTTGTGTGCATGAGAGATGGTAACTTGTGCATCATGTGGCGCGTGGGAGACATGCGCAAATCGCACATCATTGGTGCAAACATCAACGCACAAGTGATACGAAGGAAAGTTACGCTAGAGGGAGAAGTTATACCTTACTACCACACACAAATTGAGGTAAGATTGACTGATTGATTTAAATGTTATTTTAATTATCTGGTTTGGAATTGCATTGATGTAAATTGGGTACTTACGTATTATCGCAACAATCGCCAACGTTCAAGATAACTCGCCAAGTTGGCAACCCCAATTTTGCATGTGTCGCATGCACTGAATTGGCAGCCATGTACTTCTTTTCAAAAATGTTGGCAATAGGTTGCGATGATACTTAAGTACCGTAAATTGATTATTTTTTTGTAGTTTTTAACTTGGATTCACACTTTATCGAAACAACATGATCAAATGTAGCCTTCTATTATTTTTGTTACGTCATCATGCTAATAATCTATAATACAAGTATTTAAAAACGTTACTGTTTTTAACTATCTGTAATTAAAGCAAATAGTTAAGATTTCACCTCAATAATGAAGGAATTTCTAAAACTGATAGCTATATTTAAAGTAACAGCATAAAGATTAATGATAGTTTGGCATAACTGTTTAATACATTTATCTTAGTCGCAGAAAAGAAACAGCTTCTTCAAAATTTAAATACGAGGTAATGTCAAACAGTTTCGCGGATTATTTGTGTAATTTCACTCCGTCAAATGAATTTTATTTTATAAATTTAATAAAAATATTTGTGAGTTTAAATGTGTTTCAAAAATTACATATTTCATGAAAATTGTAAATATTATTTTTATAGTTATTACAAATCATGTTGAAGTGCATTTTGTGCAAGAGAAAGAGATACATTTGTGATCTCACAGAAATTTTATTTCTCTCCTTGCTCATGGGGATTTTTTGAGGAAGGTCAACCTCTTCTGAATTGGAAATTATTACACGTATTCTCTTACAGTGTATGATAGGCATGATTTTATCACTTAAAAGTTTCAGCACCATGTCATTATCAATTAAGTCTACATAATCATTATCCTCATTATCGTCTTCTACATTGTCATAATTACCAAAATCATCCGCTTCCAGAGTAACTTTTTCCATTGTATCTTGCTGGTGGGAACACCATATTATAAAATCACCTTCACGGCGATAAAATAAATAAAATGAATTTTAAAATAATTGTTTCCTTGCTTCTCCGCTTATAATTGTCTTGCTAGAAACGAAAATTATAATTACGGTACTTTACAGCTAATTAAATCTTCACGAAGTAATTTTAAAACATTTACGGTTTCATGGGTGAAATATCACCCCAGATAGACTTTCTTTGCTATAGGATTAACGAAACATGTAACAAAAGGGAACTTTTAATAATAAGCTATTCTTGCTGACATCATAAATGATTACGGGAAAATTCGGTGTTAGCATAAATTCTTCAAAAGCACAACAGCCCCTTACTGGCTTTGGTTGCCTCAACCACACGCTCCTTCCTTGTTGAGACTCCACACCAATTTTTAATTTTCAAAGCATTTGTCTTCCGCAATGTCATCCAACCATCTAGTTGGAGGTCTTCCTCTAGTTCGGATGTCAAGATCTGTTGTTACTTATGCCACCTGATCGACAGTAACAGCAGATCAACGTCCACGAAATTCATCGTGGCTAAGGGCTAGATTTTTACGCCTGTCGTTAGACTTAGCTTTGAGCACCGTGCAGGTGACTGTAAGATTTTACTCGGTTCCACCCTAATTTTGAGGGAGTTCTCCCTGAAGGTGGTCAGGGGCTTCCCACCTCTCTTCCCCTTCCACCAACCTCACGATAGGACTAGCGGCTCGACAGCTATTTAGAGTACCCCATGCCGCGAATGCACTATACATTTACAAACATCCATGCCTACTTCGGGTTTCGAACCCAGGCCCTACGGCACAGCAGTCAACGTTACTAACCACTATACTGGATGGACATCAGATGTCAAGCTCTTAATGGGATTATCTTCCGATCTTCTCCAAATATGGTCAAGCTATCTTAATCTGTTAATATTGATGACATGTTATTTGTGGTTGGCAAAAAAAGCCTGTGCAGAGTTCAAAGCTACATCACATTTTCCACCGTCCTCCTTCATGAACTAGGCCAAGATAGCATTGAGAATTTTTCTCTCAAAACATATTAACAGTAATTCAGTTTCTTAATAATGTTAAAAAAATATACATGAAGTGTGTTTTTTCACACATAATACTGTGGCCGCAGCAACCTTGTGGACGTGGACGGCGTGTCATGAATTCGAGACCCAGTGTCTTTGAAGACCTCCGTGTAGAGAAGCTGGTGCACATCAAATCTGTCGAGGCTCAAAGTCCTTCTGTTGGCATTGTGTGGAAGTTCAGAGAGTGGTTGCTAGCTCAGGTTTCGACCTCGTCACTCGATTTTGGCTCAAAATCACGAGGTTCGACACGATAGCCCTCGTGTTGCTTTGGTTATGCAAAAACAAATTCAGTGTTAAAATGAAAATTATTACTACATTATGAAAAAATGACTACTGTGATAACAAACACTCCCCTCCCCCTCATTCCCAGATTTACTAGTTGCTGCATTAATACGGTGCTAAAAATATTTTCAGAATAATCGTGGTTGTTATAAAAATATTACACTATTTTTGAAGTATTTGAAAATGCTTGTTACTTATGGATACTGTTTTATGCTACTTATATTGTTAGGTAATTTGCACTGAATATGTTGATTAGGAATTTTTATACCTTTTACATCCGACATTGCTTCTAGTAGTAAATCTATGAAAATGTTCCGAATCTAGTACTTTTCATTATATGTAGAATTTCGAATTCTTTCCTTAAATTCCTGTTTTCGAATATGTTCAAGCATTTTCAAATCATTCCGATACTATACGAGAGCTATTATTTTTTTAAAAATATTATTTTCATTCATTTTGAAAGAGTATCAAAGCTAATTCCTGAGACATATTTTATGTGTTATGTCAAGTGTGTGCTTGGTTTCTAAATGCTAAGTAAAAAATAAAATTATGTACACAAATTGTTTCTTAAATCGCTAAAATTGTTCTTGAGGTTGTAACCTGGTAAAGTATAGCAACAGTCAAGGATGTTTCAGGGAACGGTCCCAAAGCTTCGTGTCATTCTCAATATGATCATGATTCGAATACTTTGAATTGTCAAATGTTATTTATAGATATACTATCCGAAAAACTGGAAATTTTGAACTACTTTATATGTGGCCCGAATTACGGTAGGCCATCGCCTACCACCATACACCCCATCATTACTCATTTAGTCGAAGTGCAGCAGTCGGTCATGTCGGTTTGGGCCTAGGTTTGTGAGACTGTGATTCACACACTTTTATTTTTTGCGGGGTTACCATATGTATTGCTATTTCAACGTATGCCATGTACTGTCTACTTAAAAGGGTTCAAGTGGGTCTACTCTTGCGTAGAGGCCCAGGGCTTCGTAATTCAAATACGTAACGTACACAGGCTTTTCTTATAGGGGGGGGGTGTAGTCTTACAGGGCATTCTAAAAAACACGTAGACGAGACAGGTCAAGGTGTAATCTCTATGGTAAAAATTAAAAATCTGTTGATCTACGGTAGCGATACTCAACTTGCGGGCCGCATGCCGCCCACAGGGCCTTTTTAAGTGGCCCGGTCATAGCCCATTGCTCTGAAAAATTCATTTATTTATGAAAATTTTGTGGAAACTCTTTGTTAAAAAATCAAATATATCAATTTTGCTTTCGATGTTGTATAGGTGCGAATTGATATTTTTTTTTCTGATTAGTGTTAATAGACAACTGTGGAGTAGCGACCTTTTTATGAGTGGATCTTATCTTGGTCTTAAAGCATTTCTCTCCGCCCCCCTCCATTAATCCTGAAGTTGCGGCCCGCTTGAAATAGCCATCATATGTATGCGGCCTGTTTGAAATAGCCATCAAATGTATGCGGCCCGTGTAAAATAGCTAACATATGTATACGGCCCGGTAGAAAAAAAGGTTGAGTATCCCTGATCTACGGGGAGGTTGAACCCCTCCCCCCCCCCCTCCTTTTATGTACAACACTTCAGGGTATCCTTATGTTTTGAAATCAAGTTGATTGACGAATCTTTGAGTTGAGTTCAGATGAAATGGAAAGGGGAACAAATAAAGTCAGAGTTTAAATGTTATCATTTTATACAGTAGTCAGTGCTTTTCTGTTTTTCCTCCCGTTATTGATTTTTAAAACCTAATTTAAAATACAAGGATATAAAAAAAAAACTTAAGTTTGAACCTTAGGTGAAACAATTAATGTACACAAGTACGAATTATTTCCATCTTCATGATATGCCTGAAATAAAATTCTGTTCTTTTTATTGCAACTTCATTTTGTGAATTTATCCCTTAGGTGAGATTCGATGACGCTGGAGATCGCGTTTTCCTCATTTGGCCAGCCACCATCGTCCACGAAATCAACGAGAACAGTCCCTTCTTCAATATGTCCGCTCAGGACATACTCACGGACAATTACGAACTGGTGGTTGCCCTAGAAGGGACTATAGAGTCTACGGGGCAATCCATTCAAGCACGTACCTCATTTGTACCAAATGAATTCCTGTGGGGACACCGCTTTGAACAAATGGTGACCTACCAGAAGGATACGGGAGAGTTCCTGGTGGATTATAGGTAAGAAAAATCTTTAAATTGATTTCAGAATGCTATAAAAATTAAATTAACTCGGTAGTTCCTTCTTTCCTGCCATGTTCGAGTTTTTTTCTAAGATTAGTTGTACTCAATTAGAAGAAATGGTTTTAATACATTGTGGTCTCTAATGTAATTATGATAACTGTAACTGTGATGAGTATCATGTTCACTTTATTTTGTGACTGCTGTATGATGTGCATATATTAACTGTATTTTGTAATTATTACAATGTGGCTAAGGTAGCCTAGTGGCCATGGTCACGAACTCTTGACTGGTGTGGTGCCAAGAGTTCGAGCCCGTGTGCCGCTTAAGACCCGCTGTATGGAGGGGATTATGCACATTAAATCTGTCAATGATCAAAGTCCTTTCTTTGACGTGATGTGGGATTTTAGAGAGGTTGTGCCAGCTCGGTTGTAGTCTTCGTCACTTGACAGAAGGTTTAAAATAACGAAGTGCGTCGCTATTGGCCCCTTGTTGCTTTATAGAACGACATTAAAAAATATTCACTCACTGTAGCTATGATAATCTTTGTGTTACAAAATATACATTTATCCTGACTAATGTACTTACAACGTTTCATATGATATGGCTGACTTTTTCGGTTTATTTAAGATTAATGTTTTTAAAAAAAGTACTCGAACACTTTTACGTTCGAAAAATTCACACTAGCATATGTGAAGAATATCATATTTCAATAATTCCTTTTTATTTCTCTCGATCACATCTTTATTCTCGCATGCAATTTGTTCCATGGTTCCTTTGCTGCATTTGAATGACCGACAATTTTTTTTTATTTATAATTTTAAAGAGACGTGGGTTTTTATAAAATCTATCTCCTTCAAACTTTTTGCGATTTCCTCTCAAATAGATCTTCCAGATATCCATTATTATTATTATTTGTAATACTATTCTCAGTTTATTGTATCGAATGTTTTTCAGTTTAAAGACTGGATGTAATAAATCGGTATATACATGTTTTACGAACAAACTTATACTAATATCGGAGTAATTTTATCTGAAAAATTGTTTCGAACTTGGATATTATTTTCTAATATTAAAGTTAAGACTGGTATCTGAAGTAATCCTTTTTTCGATCTTTATTTCCTCAGCTACATAAAAGCCTTATTTGTCTATGACCAATCCATGGGCTGTCATATACCTCAAGTCCTTTAAACGTTTTGTATTTAAGTTGTTTTATAAAATATCCAATTAATTATATTTAATTTACTAAAAACCAGTTATAGGTAATAAAAGCTCTTAATTAAATGCATTATTTTGTCTTGGAAACCAATTGTTCATTTAAAGCTGTTTTCACATATGTTGAAGAATAGAGCTAACTCCAAATACTTTTTTAAATAAAAAAAAATATTACAATGTTAATATCGTACTCGTTTTGTGTTCTTCTATACAGAGTATTACATTTGTTATAATATTACTGTTTTTGTCTGAATTTATCAATTGTTTCTTTAAAATGAGTTTCATATTTATTTCGTCTCTTATACTGTTGAACAAAAATACGTTTTTCATTTTGCGCATCGAGATAAAAACTGCACATTTGTGGAGCATTTCTAAATTTTGATGACTCGGTGTAATAAGTGAAACCGTTTTACGACGTCATCAATTTATAGGGAAATGGGGGCATCTTTTTCTGCCTGAAAATGTTTAAACTCTGATAATAGGACAAAGAGCAAAGCATAAGCATGCAAATTGAACAATTCTTTTCATAACGAAACAAAAATTATGAAGTAGCAGTAATAGTGAATTTTAAAAATCCCTCACACCCCACTTACTCTTATTTTCTCAACTTTATAAAGAAGAAAAAGAAATTTCTCCCTCAAACTCTAGGCGGTTTTTGTGTGTTTATACCTCTGAAGTAAAATGTAACGTTAATAAATAATAGTTTTACATAATGAGTAAAAACTATTACTTAAATGTCAACTTGAGATAGAAGTCCTTAATCTAGGGGGTGAGAATAGTGGCGTAACGGAGAATATTGGGTCTCCCTTGCAAAGTTAGGTTTGGGGCCACAATCCGGATCTTACAAAAGGGTGCATATTTGTCATCAGTCAGGCTTTGGACCCACTGGAATCCTGCCACCCCCGCATCGCGCGGGGATATACGCTATTGGGTGAGAAACTTATAAAACACGCGCGGTTTTATAAATGAATTCAATTATTGCTTCCGATATTCTTTCATTGACAACTTTTGTTTGCTCGTTATTGGTCAATAAAATATTGACAATAACGTTAGCGGTCAATAAAATTGGACATTGTTTACGTATAAATCTACTTGAAAACTTCTGACCCTTTTGCTATTGTTCTTTGAATTTTCAGTGACGTCTTTATATAATTGTTCATGTAATTGATAAGAATTATTTTTAAAAAACTGTGGAAAACTGCAGTGTTACTTAGGGCCTTTTTCACACGGGTAAAATTGTGCCGCACATAATAGCAGACAGTCGGGAGCTACAATTTAGAATAGAAATCGCTCGAGTCCCTTCACACGTAGTCAACTGGCACTCCCTGTTGTGAAGCTCTAAAAAACCACGTTCTCCTTCCAATTAGTGACTCAACTATAAGGATATTGTGGAAGCTACGCTCTTCACATGCAACTACTTGTGTATTGAAAATGAAGAAAGCTTATTGCTTCTTCGAGCTCAATCATTGCACCAATGAGTCCGACACTCCTTTTCCCCCTAAGCACACTCTTTTCAGTCAACTTTGTGTCCGTATGTAAACGGAATTCTCTCGCCTCTTCACACTAAAGGAGTAGTGATAGAAAACTCGTTGACTTGCACAAAGTTGCCTCGTGTGAAACCAGCCTTAAAGTAATTATATTTCAAATAAAATATTGTTAGTAGTCCTGAAGTTCTTCAAACATCGATGTATTGGAGTATACCAGTGGTCTTCAAACTTTTTCAACTCACGGAACCCCTAGAATGTGAAGGTGTTTTCGTGGAACCCCGTTTCATGTACATACTTCGAATATATCTTAAATTAATATTTAAAGCAGATTAACATGTTATAGATACTTTATGTAAAGCAATTAAAAAAGTATTGCATTTATTATTAAAAAAATTCTAATATAATTTTTTAATATAATTTACTTATTAATAATATTAATTTGTGATCCAAGTGTCATCTTCTCATGCATTATATATAGTAATTGGCATATGTGCTTGCTTTTTTCACACAAATTGTCGGTATAGGTCTTTTGAGATTAAATGCAATCGCATTATATATTCCAAGTTTAATTTGTTTTTGTAGCAACTCACATTAAGAAATATATTTCCCTTTCACGCAACGTTTTGAATGGCATCAAAATATTTATAGCTGTGTGAGAAATACTGTGCAATTTGTATGAATTTCCAACCAAAAAAAAATTTAGGGGCTGTTCTTGTATAAATTTAGATTTCATCGAATCTGTTGATAAGTTGTTTCCTCTCCATTATAGGTGTTTATTTCCACAAATGTAAAAAGGGGTGCTTTTTACTTTAGAAAACTATTTAGTTTTGAAAAACATTGTGCTAACTAACGAGTATAAAAACAATTAGAATATTCACTATCTAGTAGGAAACATATATATAAAGATAAAACGTTTTAAATTGTTA